>OY282479.1:21235745-21378465 GCA_958295575.1 Leucania comma | reverse complement strand
TGAAGAGAGGTGGTCAGGTTATATCTCACCTTCTTTACATGGATGACTTGAAGCTTTTTGCCCCCAACAACCTGCAACTGATGGAGCTACTGAAGGTAACTGAAACCTTCAGTAGTGCCATCAGGATGGAGTTTGGTGTGGACAAATGTGCGGTCATGCATGTAAAGCGAGGGGAGGTTGTGGAATCTGTTGTTGTTGTCATTCAACTCACGGATTCCATAAACCTGAGATCTCTCTCTCCAACCGAAACCTATAAGTATTTGGGTATTTCGGAAGCCCTAGGCATCAATATCACTGACATGAAGCAATCGTTGAAGGAGCGTTTCTTTGGACGCCTGAAGAAGGTTTTCAATAGCCTTCTTTCAGGCGGAAACAAGGTGCGCGCCTTCAACGGTTGGGTCATGCCGGTATTGATGTACTCTTTCGGCGTACTCAGATGGACTCAAACGGAACTTAACGCCCTGGATAGGCGGGTTCGAACACTGCTGACTGCATACCGAATGCATCACCCACGATCGTCGGTGATGAGACTGTATATCCCGCGGAAGTGTGGCGGTCGAGGTTTTTTAAATGCTAAGACCCTACACAACCGCGAGGTATGCAGTCTCAGGGAATATTTCCTAGCTGCCGACGTGGGTATGCATCGAGATGTAGTGGCAGTGGACAAGGGACTCACCCCGCTCTCCTTGGCTAATGAGAACTGGCGCAAACCGGTAGTGCTTGACACTAACGATCGCAGGGAAGTATGGCAGAGCAAGGAACTTCACGGACGCTTTTTCCGGGCCCTTCACGGGCCCGATGTAGACCAATTGGCGTCCGTAGCTTGGCTGCGTTTCGGTGACCTCTTTGGGGAAACCGAAGGTTTTATCTGTGCAATTATGGATGAAGTTATCATGACGAATAATTACCGGAGATTTATTGTGAAGGACGGCACGGTTGACATCTGTCGGGCATGTCACCGTCCGGGAGAATCAATTCGTCACATTATCTCCGGTTGTTCTCGTCTGGCTAACGGCGAGTATTTACATAGGCACAACCTTTTAGCCAAGATTATCCATCAGCAACTTGCTTTGAAATACTCTCTTGTGGGATCGGAAGTGCCGTACTACAGGTATGAGCCCGACCCGGTTCTTGATAATGGTCATATCACTTTGTACTGGGATCGGTCCATCATCACTGACAGGACTATTGTAGCCAATAAGCCTGATATAGTGGTGGTGGACCGAAACGAGAGGCGTGCAATGATTGTTGACATATCCGTTCCGCATGACGAGAACCTCGTGAAAGCCGAGAAAGATAAACAAATCAAGTATATTGACTTGGCTCGCGAGGTTGTCGACATGTGGGAAGTGGATTCGGCGATCATTGTACCGATAGTCGTGTCGGGTAATGGCTTAATAGCCAAGAGCCTCGACCAACACCTTAGGAGGCTCTCGTTAGGCGGCTGAATCAAGGGCTTGATTCAGAAAGCGGTACTCCTGGACACGGCTCGTATTGTTAGGAGGTTCCTTTCTCTGGAGCCCTGACCGCCGGTAGCTTGGACCCTGTTCCCGATACCGGTGGGACACTATTTTTTATATTTTTAAATGTTTTTTTTATGTGTTTTTTTTAAAGAAATATTTAAAAATATAATTTATAAGTTTATTAATGAATAAAGAGAATAATAATATAATATTCCACAACTATCACACAAACGTCGTCTAGTCCCAAGCTAAGCAGAGCTTGTGTTATGAGTACTAGACAACTGATAAACATACTTATATATTTCTAAATACATACATATTATAGATAAATTACACCCAGACACAGAACAAATGATCATTTATTTGTTAGATAAGCTAGCAACTTATCTCATTACCGGTGGTAATATCATTACCAGTGTTCTTTGTTACAATATATGTTACAAAAACCAAGTAACAGGACTAGGCAATCAAAATGTATCTCTACAAAATTCAGTAAAAAAAATCCTCACATCACTCTTAATCATGGCAACACTACAATCGATCACTCACATCGGAGGCACGGCTCGGAAATGAGCTATTCCGTGGCGGAGGTCTGCAGGAAATTGTAGGCTTACAGCCGGCCGGGCTGCTCCGCAACCGGCCCGGCCGCACCCTGCATGGTAGCTCGGTGAACTAGATTTACATTACGTGAAATTTTACCGACGATAAGGGCAACAGTAAGATAAGAATAACTGAAAGTGTAAGTATTTCTTCATAATCAGTCTTTAACGTTCCCACTGCTGGGACTCAGGCCTCGTCTCTAGTAGAGGGAACGGGCCGCAATCCACGCGGGCCCAGCGCATGTTGGTAGTTGTAGCAATGTTTTCCTTTACCGCTTTGAGAGCAGTGGTGATGAAATAAATTACAGAAAGTAATAAAAAATTAGATAAATATTTTTTATCTATATTATATTCCACAATTAGCATACTCAACGCCGTCTAGTCCCAAGCTAAGCAGAGCTTGTGTTATGGGTACTATACAACTGATAAACATACTTATATATTTCTAAAAACATACATATTATACATAAATTATACCCATACACAGAACAAATGATCGTGCTCATCACACAAACATTTGTCCAGGGTGGAAATCGAACCCATGACCGCTGGCATAGCAGTCAGATCTAATAACTACTAGACCAACAGGTCAATCGAACCCGCGACCAACAAGTCGTAAATCGAAGCCGTTACTGCTCTATATAATCATCAAATTTATTTATTTATTTTATTTTATTTATTGGATCACCAACAATTATTTACATTCGTATTATGCTAAAGGTAACATGCAATATATAAAGTACAATAGTGTAACAATCACTTAAAGGTAAACTCCGCATGCATTAAGGAAAGTTGCATGTAAAAAAAAAATGCAAAATGACTTAAAAAAACCAGAAATACCGAGTTGGTTTGTTTTTTTCAGTGCTTTTCTTTTATAAATCTAGTATGCTCGACGATGACGTCACTATCACCGAAACTTGTGTTTACTGAATTTATAAGTTTTACAGAACCCCGGTTATGGTTCATGTGACCTCTCACAAAGGTCAAGGTCACAAGGGATGACCCTACTCGTCATTACACAGCGTCCGTCACCCCTTATTTCACCCACACCCGCATCATCAACTTAACAATGTTATTTAGTTGTAGAAATAAGTGGACCGATTCTTTTACAAGTGTCTTTGATTTTAAGTAAAAGATAAATGTCAAACATCCCCCATCATCCCCGAGTCGACTTTCCACCTACTGGATCCATCATCAGATTAGTTTGATAGTGGCATCCAGAATGCATTTCATGACAATTCTAATAAGGCCAAACACGGCTAGGATACATCGGATTGATGACGGAGTTCTAGTGCCTACTTTCCGACTCCATCATTATCATCATCAGATCACGATGATACCATTTTCGACATAATTATGCAGAAGCATTTATTTGACGGCGCCAGGAATGGCTGAGCGATAGAGCCGTCATCGTTTGGGTTCAGTGGTACTGGGTTAATACCGAAGAGATTTCAAATAACTATGCACTTGATTATCCATTAATTATAATGTCACTTTCATAATTCAAATTAATATTGTAAGTAGCAATCACAGCTAACAATACTAAGTAATAACGAATCGACAGTTTCGTATCAGAGAGGTGTTACACCCGCGCCCGCGCAGATCTTAATGCCTTGTGCTCTCAGGGTCCCAGCCCTCCAAATGCGACTCTGACCACTTGACGCCATAATACGTGACGTCACGGCGTCACCCTACTCACTTACTACTTAGTGCTACAGTAAAAACAACATAAAGACTTAGTAACTAGAGTTCGTTTTCCACGACATATTTATTAAAATTTTACTTTTTGACTATAAATGTCACTTGTCACTGTAAATCACTAATTCATTTCTCGTGGATCTTATAAGAACTGAGTTTTGAAAAAAATGGGACCAGTCTGGAAGCAATAAACATGTTAAGTTTAAACATGTTAGGCGAAAAATTGTAAATTGGTCCATAAACGACGGAGTTCTGGGGTAGCAAACATAAAAAGAATACGACCAAATTGAGAACCTCCTCCTTTTTTCGAAGTCTGTTAAAAACGCCAAAAAAAACTACATAACATAATCTAAATAACTATTAATCTGTCCTAGCTCAGAGGACACCGGTGTCCTCTCACATCCACGCCACTATAGGCCTTAATTCCGATGTTTAGAGTCTACTTTTGTATGAACAAGTTGGGTAGTTGTGGATCGAAGTGTTAAGTTATTTATGATTGTCTCCAAAATATTACTTAAGGATCCTCCTTTCTTATCTTTGGTGCACTAGAGCCAAACTGGCGTATATCCTTGTAAATAAACTCCATAAAAAAAAAAATCTTTTCAATAAAAAGATCTGTAACACAAATACCTCCACATCTTAGAAAAGATTAAGAACAAAAGAAGGCTGATTGATCTTACCTTTTATTTAGCCAATCATAAATTCAAATCGTTGGGTCTTTACTAAATCCGCAATAAAAGATTAGACGATGGAACCTTTAATTTCCCCAAAGAATCTACGATCTGGTTTTACTTGATTTAATAAATGAATTGGGTATTATCTATAAGATTTTTACAATAGTTTTATAAGATTTTTATCGATAGTTATAAACAAATGAAGATCCATTTGCTTATTTTAAAATAGTCTTTTTAAGAAGATATCCGCAAGAGAACCAGGGTTGCCGACATAGCACGTAGAATCGCCAAACTTAATTGGCAATGGTAAGGGCACATTGCACACAGAACAGATGGCCGTTGGGGCCGAAAGGTTCTGGAGTGGTGGCCGCGTACCGGAAGACGCAGCGTTGGAAGGCCTCCCACAAGGTGGACCGATGACCTGGTCAGGGTCGCTGGAGTCCGATGGATGCGAGACGCACAGGACCGGCCATTGTGGCGACGCTTGGGGGAGACCTATGTCTAACAGTGGACGTCTTTTGGCTGAAATGATGATGATGATGATGAGTCTTTCCAAGGATCACTTTGTCGTGCATCTGTCTGTCTGTCAAGATGTTATCATTCTTGAGTTTTACGTTTAGTAAGATGTTTAATTCATTTTAATGAATACCTATTTAACATTAGCTTGTACAGTCCTTCAGTCCACAAACACATTAAATTATTTATTGACGTATTATTTGTTCACACATTGACACCAGGTGTTGGAGAAGGATGCTCCGTATACCTTGGACAGCATTTAGGACCTACGTATCCATTTTGCAAGAACTCAAAATCTCCTCACGGCTATCGTCTGAGTGTCTTCGCAAGGTTCTGCAATAATTTGGTCACATTGCTAGGAAAGACAGTAGCAAAAAGACTTATTGTGACCAGCAAGGTGGATGGGGAAAGGCCTCGTTGACGCAGCCCAATACGATGTACAATGCCCTACACACTGCCAAAGACAGGAACAGATAGAGAAGCATCATTCAGGGAAAAGTGATGAAGCAGGGTGGTCATGATTCTCAGCATTGAGGAATATGACACAAGGAGGAGGTCCTATTGCGAAAAGTATTAACTACCTCAAACATAATTTTTATTGAGCATCATTCAAAACATCCCGTACAAACAAAGCAAAGAAAATAACATTAATTTAAAGAAACATCCGACAATAGACGCATCGCTCCAAGGGCCCTCAAATTTAAAGAAAAAGTAACAATGAACCCGAGCCCTTATACTTTTCCACTCGAAAAAACTTTTCTTTTGTGTACTGAACACATTTGGAGAAATTCAAAAGATATTTGCGTATAAAAAACTCATATTAAAGTACGTAACGGCATCCTTAGGTCACATGACGGTAAGGGTGGCTACAGACATGCGATTTTTTTGTAACCATTTGTGTTTCTGTAGCAACGCGATGTTTTTTTTAGGTGGGTGGGTTGTTTCAAAATTGTGTCTTTCTTTGCCCAATAAAATGTTTTTATTTCTTTTTTTTTTTTTTTCTTTTTTTATGTTTTTTATAATCTTTGTTTATCTATGTTTTTTTTTTATATAGATTAGATCAATATTCTAGCATGGAAGTCTGGGGAGAGTAATAGGAAATCCTTTTGATTTACAAAAAAAAATATCTTCATCTTATAAAGTAGAAATTAAGAAGAATATTCTTATATTCTACTTTATTGTTTATGGCAGCAGTTTTGCTCGCGAGAAATTATAAATTATAAAAATATTAATTTATTGATTTAATCATATAGCAATAATCCAAAATAGCTAGTAATAATTGGAACTTATACACTATGTTACTCGTAGTTTAGTAATAATAATTTATTTCATTAGATAGTAACAAACCAAAATGGGTAGTAACAATAAGTGTTACTCTGATTTATCTATACTTGCAAAATTAATATTATAAAAAGATTTGGCCGATTTTAACAATTCCTTCACCAGAGAATACGATATTTTAACAAACGCTGAGTGATATAGGCTATATGTTTTTTAATGTCTCACGGGCGATGCCGCGAGCGGAATAAGCTATTAAGTTATGGTACAGTAAAGTTTCAGCAAAATCCGATCAGCAGATTTTTTGTGAAAGAGAAAAGAAAACGTCATTACAAAATAAATGTACATCCATTTAATGATTTAATTTATGTAAACTCAGTAGGTGATAATCTCATAATGGATAAATGGTTTAATAAATTAATTATTGATTCGACGACAAAGAATCTTTTATCTAATTTAGAAAAGCAGAAAGCTATTATTAGAAAGCATTACAGTTTCCCACCGCACGACAAATAGTCGCACTTATCCAAAACAAAGTCGCGCATCCGTACCGACCCTTCTACCAGCTGTCGCGGCAACCTTTTTGCATGAGTTATGAGTGATACAAACATTGTGTGTACGAGATCACCTTGTACCCATTGTGTATTACGAGATCATTCTGTATTCTGTATTACACGGGCCGAATGATACCCATAATAGCCCCGAAGTAATCTTTGGACGGATAGGCTACCCGAAGGGTATAAGATGGTATGTTGTGAAGAGAAAAGAGTTTATTTATACACATAGAAACCTTATGGGTGGGTGACCTTCATTGCAACCGAGGCGAAATTCACCGGAGCCATACAGGCGAGAGTATTATGGAGCCGAGTGCTCAAGTGACAAATTTCCACGTGTATTAAACGACGTTTTTCAACACACTTATGAAGAAATACTTTCTCTGAAACTTAAGACGCATTTTTGTTAAATAAGTACTGAAGAAAATTTTTCAAAGTTGCCATACATTTTTGTTTGGATCAGATGGCAGCAGACTTTCGCAAGTACTTTTTTTGCACAATATCTGGTATCACGTAGCATTTAAAGAATCTTAAATTCGACATTTTTTTTTTGCAAATAACACAAATAAATTAGTTAGATGCTATTATTATTTAATAGACTTTTTTACCGTGCAAACCGTATATAAATTAATATTAAAAATAGAAAAGCAATTATTTTTGAATTTAGAACACAGATCATTATTAATTGGTAATAGCAAATTATTGTGTAAATAATCGTATTCATTTATGATAATTATTCTGTTCCTAAACACAATTTAAATTTTCAAAAATATTAAAACCTTAAAAATATCCGCCTCTTTGCTTTAAAAAAAAAAAAAAAAATTACCTTCTAGCTTTACCAGGTAGGCATTGACACCTTTTTATACTACTTCCAATATTCAAAATTCCCGGGATTCCGATCCCGATTTCCAGCCACCGTAGGCGGGAACTCGCGGACTGCGGGCAATGGGTAGCTCGCCGTCCGTCCGTCCGGTAACAGACCGGTCCGAGCTCAAGTCGTTTACGGCGCGCACTGTTCCTGCGCGCCTCAAGGAGTTGTCAGCAAACTGTAAGGGCCCAGCAGGGCCGAAGCCTACTGGGGTCAAAGGTTATGTGAAAATGGCACCCGAGGCCCTGGGACCAAGGCAAAGAATGGAACGGGGTAGGTTTTTAGTCAGTAAGAGTCTGACACAACTTCCCGCTCCACCCAAGGGCGGGATTTGTCATTGGATGATTTTACTTACTATAAAAAAAAAAAACAAATATGTTCAAAATTCAACGACCCTTTTTTTATTTCACATACGCCTACATGGACACTTACAAAACGTCAGAAGCTCTAACTCGGTTCCAATTGATCGTTTCTTTTGGAGAAGAACCGGCAAGAAACACCATGGTGACTCTTAGAAACCAAAATTATTGTTTTTACAAAATTCCCACATTACAATAGTAATAAAAATATTAAGGTATGGCTGGAACTGGAAATTGATCGACCAAGAACCAACACAGATCGTTTAAGCCCACAATATTTCTATACAACAATATCGCCTGTCACATTCCGTCTCCCAAAGGAACAGTACCTATTACAAATCTAAGAGGATGGTATGAAATCACGTAGGAGCTGCGCCCGACTCGTCGACAAAACGTCAAGCTTGACGGAGGTTTAAACTAAACTTGTTTTCTAGTGTCATCGTGATTAATGGAGAGTTTCGGGTTCATTTTAGGGCACAAGTCGGGTTTACTGAACTAAACTATGTAGGCACCTATTTGGTTGTTCTGTATTCTAACCCATGATTGGTTCAGCTGACGGCGCAAAGATCATAGAGCGTCCTATATGCCAGAAATCAGCCAATAGCGGGCTGCATACTCGTAGATGACAGCACAAGCGCCCTCTCCCGGTTTTTGTTGTGGTTGAAATCGGGCCGCCGTGCGGTAATTTTCTTTTTGAGCGCGCTCCTCAATAAATCGATAAATCAAGGGACAAAGTGATCATAACCGTGTTGTGTAATCAGTAACCAGCTTCAACAGTGCTGCTCCATCCAGAGTACTTCGAGGAAGGCTGAAATGGCGATAAAGGTAAGACGTTCTTGGCTTTGTTGTTGTTATTTTGTTCCAAGATTGGGTAAGCTCAAACCGAGCTTCATACAGAACAACCACCAACACCAGCTATTTAATACAGTCCGCTTCTCTATTCCAGCTTGACGGAGGTTTAAACTAAGCGTGTTTTCTAGTGTCATCGTGATTAATGGAGAGTTTCGGGTTCATTTTAGGGCACAAGTCGGGTTTACTGAACTAAACTATGTAGGCAGTGTAGGCACCTATTTGGTAGTGTTTATTATATTGGACATTTGGAGGTAAAACATTGGTTTTATAGCATTTTTTTCAAGTCACAACGCTGTCTAGTCCCAAATTAAGCAGAACCTGTGTTATGAGTACTAGATAACTAAAAAACATATTTATATATTTCTCAATTGAACAATTAGAGATAAATTACACCCAGACACAGAACAAATGATCGTGCTCATCACATAAACATTCAGTCCTAGGTGGAATTGGAACTTACAACCCCTGGCATAGCAGTCAGGATCACTAACCACTAACTGAGTGTTGAAAGACAAAGAGTTCTGGCAAAGAGGTCTTTACTCTTACAGGAGACTACATTTTAAACAGGTACTAATATTACTAACATACGTAATTAAAATAAACTTACTAAAAAATACTTTTAAGCTTTATATTAGAAGTATGTAACATACATATAAGGCTTAGGTATTTATTTTATGTGTCAGCAGGGAAACAAGGAGCAGTGGTGGCCGAGTGGTAACGGCCCCGACTTAGAGTTGTAGGTCGTGGGTTCAAAGCCAGCTAGGCGCATTACTTTGTGTAATTTATTTCATCACCACTGCTCTAAAAACGGAGGAAACTGGCATGTCATAGAATCAAATTTGAAGACATGTGACATCCACCAATCCGCACCGGGCCCGCGTAGTTGATTACGACCCATTCTCTCTCCTAGAGAGGAGGCTTGAGTCCCAGCAGTGGGAACATTATAAGGCTGATGCTATGCTGCTATACTGCTGTAGGATAACTGTTTCTAAAACTACTTTTTACACACAAATTAGTAATCCACATACCGAATATATGAGTTTCATATACCACGTAGTTGACAGTGAACGTGTTGCAAACTCGATTTTGGCAGGCGCTATAACTTACCTCATCTCTCGTGATGTAATTCCAGGAAAGACGGTGTACAGTAATGATATGCTGCCGTGCACAATAAGGCTGAGGGGAGACTATTTGACAGACGCCCCAGGGATGAGCCCGAATAGATGCTGTAGTGTTATTTTTACCAACGTAAAAAAGGAGGTTATGTGTTTGGTTGTATATATTTTTGTATTTACATTGTTGCTGTCTCTTGGCGGGTCTGCCACCAGCTGTGGAAGGTACTCTTCGTGCCCTTGGACTTCCCAGCCAAAACCCAAAACGATTAATCCCAAAATCGATTAGATATTTGCCTGTTGTAGTACGCGGCAAAAAGTTGAATTATTTGCAATCGTTACGCACAAACCCTCACCTTGATTGAGGCCCGAAAATCGGTCATAATCTTTAAAACACAATTTGAACCATCATTTATGTCAACCATGAATGCACAGTAACCGATTTTCGGGTCTCAATCGTCGTAGGGAGCTGCGCGTAATCATAGCAAAAGGTTCAATTTATTTTCCGCGTACTATAACTCTGTAAAAATATATCTCATAGTCAAATGCTATTATTATTACCTACATTATAGCAGAAATAGAAAATATATGCTATTTTTTTTTTGTTAATATTTACTTACAAGAATTGAAATAAAACACTTTTCTGGACTCTATAAACAATAGTTAATAATATGAATATGGAAAATAAATTCAAAAAATCAGTGAAATAGCCTATTGAATAAATCAAGTCCTGTCGACATTTTTATAAAATTATCCTTAACTCTGTAAAAATAATACTTTTCTTACTGTTTTTTTTCTCCTCGATCTACAGAATCAAATTGTCAGTGTGTGGAGCAGCCCCAGACCAGCTCCCAACCTTGAAAACGAAGTAAACTTTAATGCCCCAGCAATTACAACGCCAGTAACAATTAAACACGCCCATTACCGCACACAAAACGTTAAAACTTCCAAGTTTACATAGCTACAAAAGCAGCAACGTCGGAATAACATAATATTCAAAGGAAAGCCCAGGATTCGCATTAGGAGGCACAATCGTTCGGCGCGGAACAAACTGAATGCGACCGAGGGCCCGGACGTCCGGCGCGTTTAACAATAAAGATTTGAATACTATACAGGTATATAAGAAGTTTAGTAATATGGAATGGGAAGTTAAGTAATGTCTAATATGTAAAAGCGAAATACCAATCACTGATTAATCACGAAATCGCAGAAACTATAACATCTACATATAAAAAGCTGTTTTATTATCTGAGTTACAGGCAAAATTTTATGTACACGGGCGAAGTCACCGGCGAAAGCTAAAATGTAACATTAATATAAAATAAAAATAAAATCTAATGTAATTCGTTTTTAGCCTTACCTAATAAAATTTGTTTTTTTTTTTCATCGATATAAACAAGTGATTGATGCAATCCCACCTGATCAAAAGCAGTGATGCAATTGTTGATGGGGAGGCGCACTAGTTTATTATGAGCATTCACTTTAGCCTTGAAGACAGCTAAATTATAATCGGACTGGAAGACTGCAGCAAGCAAATTGTTCCAGTCCTTCGATGTACGCAGTATAAACGACGAGGCAAACCTGTAGTAGGGACTGAATTTGGGCCCAAGTTTTTATAGAAAAAGTGCACAAACCCATTGGCAGAAGATAGGAAAATATATAGACATTGCATTAAAACACCAAGACATTAATTTTATTAACTCTTCTTCCATGCATTCTGACAAAATTAATGTTTCAATTAACCTTTTTTTTTCATTGTTGATAGGTTCGCGCTTGATCTCATTTGATGAAAAGTGACGATTTAGATGACGGTGGAGCGCGCTTATCAAGAAGTAATTATTACTAATTCACTCTTGATTTAAAGATTTTGGGGTTGTAGCCATCAGTGGTGCTATTCTCTAAGAAAACGCAGCGCTGCCTCAACGACGAACACTCAAATAGGATACATTGGATTGTCAACCTAATGCACCTATACATTGGATTGTTAATTCAATGTATCCTATTTGGATGTTTGTCGTTGCGACAGCGCTGCATTTTCTTAGAGAATAGTACCACAGGAAACACAGACTCCGGCAGAAAAAAACTAACCTTCTGCACCTCTCAGTTACAGTATCTTCCCAACTCAGCCTGAGGGGGAAATTCGGGATCAAACGCAGTCCTGGCGTTACCGAGTGTAGAAAAAAATAACAAGTAAAGGTGCGATTCCACTGACACGAAACTGGGCCGAGTGAAGACAAGTGGACCGTGTACGGAACTGACTGAGATCTGTGTAAAATAAAACTAAAATATGAGATTACTGTACATACGAGTATTAGCGTGATCAGGACAAAGGTGCTAATGAGAATGACAAGGCATTATAATAATAATATAATATAATATTCCACAACTATCACACAACGTCGTCTAGTCCCAAGCTAAGCAGTGCTTGTGTTATGGGTACTAGACAACTGATAAACATACTTATATATTTCTAAATACATACATATTTTAGATAAATTACACCCAGACACAGAACAAATGATCGGACAATAAATGAGCCTACTTAAAAACTAAACAAAAAACTGGATGCTTCGCGCTCAATGTTGCTATCAACAAAATATGAGGCTCTTACTTGGAGGGTCTTAACAACTTTAACACATCGTGACTTTATCAATCACAATGCTCAAAATTTCCACTTCGCATATGTGAAAACAGATAGATAGATAGATAGATAGATATATTCTTTAAGATAAAATTACAATAGGAACTTAAAATTACAAAAACAGTAAACAGTTACAGTTAGTATTATTAAACAGTTTAGGTGGAGCGGAGTGGAGCTAAGCGAACTTCGAATAAAACAAATCAACATGCGGCCCCGAATCCCACAGAACAGATTCAAGCGGGCTGTGGACCTGGTGCCCAGCGGAGGGCATGAAGCAAAAGGTAGCTTAATTCTACTCCACCCCACTCTACTTCAATGGAAACATTTTGTACTGCTCTTCTCCACTCTGTTTTTTTTTTTAAATTCCACAACTACCACACAAGGCAGTCTAGTCCCAAGCTAAGCAGAACTTGTGTAAAGGGTAGACAACTGATAAACATACTTATACATTTCTAAATACGTACATATTATAGATAAATTACACCCAGACACAGAACAAATGATAGTGATCATCACACAAACATTTGAGCCAATCGAACCCACGACCTCGGGCATAGCAGTCAGGGCCACTAACCACTAAACCAACAGGCGAGTCAAACGATGTTTCACCTAGCTACGCTTTAGTGGAAGCGCACCCTTAATTTTTGCCGTCACTACACGTGACGGCAGAGGGTAGGTAACGTTTCGGGGTGCTGTGTTCCAACTCTCGCTATATATTTCTACATTTCCTCCTTTCCATCAACCCCTTTTAGGAAAAACAAAGTAAGCGACAGTTTGCACTTTTGCAGAAAAGAACTTTTCTTTTCGTAATTAACTACTACTAGTTCATTTTGACATAAGTGGAGAAAGTTTGTCATTGCGGCCGAGGTGGAATTCGCTCGAGCTGTAGGCGAGGGAGGAAGAGGCCGAATACTGCAGTAACAAATTTTTCACGTGTCTCAAACGACGTTTTTCTTGCAGTGTAAGAGGAACTGGCGTACCTACTTTTACACATTATGGTTTTATACAGTTGATGTAAAGTGTCACATCAGTGTATCCGTTGTACTTGCTCATTGTCTGTTGTTGCTCATAAATTCTGTACTTTTTCAATCAGACTTATTTTCTAAAATTTATTTATTTATTAAAATTTCCACCACTCATCAAATTCAATTATATCTTTGCAAAATATCAACTTCTACTAAACAACTAGCAAAATGTTATGCTAAATTCATAATTCCACAGCCATTTCTCGGAATGGTCTAGATGACAAGCTTACCCGGCAATCCCATCAATATCCTATAAAACACGTCCGAACCGCGCGGCTGTCGGCCACAGAATAAACATTTAATTCAATTTCAACTCTTCGCGAAAAGGATTATTCGACTACCCACGTTTTATTTTTATTTTTTTCACAGAAATTGATTTGCGGATTTTGATTGTTGATTTTTTGGCCAAATGTTTGTTTGTAGATTTGATTTTAAATGGAATATTTTTATGGAGGTCTGTTAATTAAGTTTTGAAACGGATTTTTGTTATGTTGTTTGTAGTTAGTGAAGTTGAAGTTGGGTATTTTCGATTGACTTAAAAAGGAGGAAATTGATTTTAGAATGTTGGTTTAATTTTGATTCTCAATCTTAAACTTCGATTTGGTTTAAGTTTAATAATAAAGATGAGATCCAAATGTTTTCCATCATAAATCAGATTTATTGTACCATTGCTGAATTAGCAAAATCTTTAAAAATTACTTTCAAAAGTGACTAGCCTGTAATGTTTGTCTAGTGGTTAGTGGCTCTGACTGCTATGCTGGAGGTCATGAGTTTGACTTCCACCCAAGATAAATGTTTGTGTAATGAGCATGCGTTCTTTCATTGTGTGGGTGTAATTTTTATCTATAATATGTACGTATTTCGAAATAATTATATGTATATAAGTATGTTTATCAGTTTTTTAGTACTAATAGGACAAGCTCTTCTTAGTTTGAGATTATATGGCATTGTTTGAAAGTTGTGGAAAAAAAAAAGTTGTTTTTTGACCTAATCTATTCAGATTTAAAGCAAAAGCTATTTGGTAAACTCCTAATAAAACTTTGGACGTTAAAATGACCAAACTCATTTAATTTTATGCTCAATAAACTCCATCTTACATTATCCAAGCTTTTCCTTATGCAATTACATTTTTTTCTGGCACGAATAGCTTATGAATTGTTTACGCCGTAGTTGCCATGGTTACCGACTAATTAGCTTTCTCGGGCATCGATTTTTGTTGGTCGCTGACCGAATGCAGTAATTTCTTTGCCCTTATTTTTAAAAGACTTGTTTTTTTTTTGTGGCTGGAAAATTGTTGGATATTTTTGACGTTTCCTGTCAGACGTGAATTTGTAAGATAAATGTTAAATTATTTTTTAGCAGATGTTTGATTCTGAATTTTTTTTTGTTAGGAAATAACAAAATAGAGTTGTCCGAAAAGCTCACTTTTAGCTATAAACCCACCCTTTATAACTTACACTTTTAGTGTATTTTTCTATAGTTTATAATAAAATAAAGAGTTAATATAAATTAATATTTTTATATATCTATTTGTAGGTACATATATTATCTAAATATTAACTATTTATTTGGGGTGGGAAATCATCTAATGGCTTCTCCCGCTCTAGGGTGGAGCGAGAAATATGTCATACTTTTACCGACTAAAATCACACCTGTGTTACTTCAGTTACTCATCACCTTCCAGGACCCCGGGTTTTCCTTTTAGAAGCGAACCCATAGCCGCACTAGGCTTCGACCCTGCAAGGTCACTATATTTTAACTGATGTTTTATTGATATAATTTTCTACTATCAATAATAATAAATATTACGTAGGAAAATAGAGATGCAAAACTTTTCTTGTAATATAGGTATTTCTCTGCTTACCTCTCGACGCAACAACGGCGTTATAGCCACTTTATTCTCGAGTACAAACTCTCTCAATATTCAGGTGGGGTCAACCGTAACTGGTCAAGGGTGCCGATTAAGATACATTATGCAACGTTAGATGAGATCACGTGATCGCGTGCTCAGATACATTTTGGATTGACGGACAGCAAAACAGACAGACGAATCTAGTTTACATATCAAAAACCCACATAACCTATATTCACTGGCCTCTTGTTCTAGTGGTTAGTGCCCCTAATTGCTATGCCGGAGGTCGTGGGTTCGATTCCCACCTAGGACAAATGTTTGTGTGATGAGCATGATCATTTGTTCTGTGTCTGGGTGTAAGTTATATAAAATATGTATGTATTTAGAAATATTAAGTATGTTTATCAGTTGTCTAGTACCCATAACTCAAGCTCTGCTTAGCTTGGGACTAGACGGCGTTGTGTGATAGTTGTGAAATATTATTATTATAAGTATTATATATTATTATTACATTCAACAAATAAAAATACTCGTATTTTGAAAAGGTTTTTCTGCATTGGAATTGTTTGGGTCGATTACTATGATAACAAAACATGTATTTTTGTTTATTTATACAATTTTACTCATCAAAACTATCATCATAGTAGATAGTTTCAAGGTAAAATGCCATTTTTTTTTTAACTAAGATGACATTTTATCTATTCCTTAAGTTAGAAGATAACTTCTTCTTCTTCTTAAGTGAATGTTCAAAATGTGTATATTTGTGTAAATACATGCAATATGTTATTACCTCAAATATATACCTATGTGATTTTAGATTACTCTCCGTTATTGAACAGCAAATTGCACAAAATGGACGATAATTAGATTTTTAAGCGTCACCCTGGAGTATCGAGGGTCTTAGACCCTTCTTTGAGGCGTGGCTGGAAAGGCCTCACGGCGTCGCCACCTTCCGCTTGGCATAGATGCTAACCGAAGAGGACAAGTTCCTTGGTACAGGCTATGCTCCGGAGCGAGGAGGAGTGGCAGGCGGTCGCCTACTCCTTCGAAGCAGTAATGCTAGCAAAGGACGAGGTCGACCGCATCAGGCAACGTCGCATACGCTGCCGTCGCCGCCGGTATTCCGATCCCATTTTCCGAACCCCGGGGCCCTGGATCGAAGACAATGAATGGAACAGGGTAGGTTTTTAGTTAGTAAGAGTCTGACATTATCTTCCGCCCCACCCAAGGGCGGGATTTGTCATTGGATGATTTTACCTATCATTAAAAAAAACGTGGAGTATTAATATTAAATCTTATTTGTAATTAGAATTATAATTATACATTATCAGTGCATCTCTGATTTTTCTATTTGTTTTTTTTTGGCGGCCAGCACTAATCTGCTGACCGTCCATGATTCTGAATTAAAGGTAATTGGTAAAGATTTCACTGACCTTGACAAATATTCCACTGAAACTTAACTTCTGAGAGTAATTATAATTATTCATAAGTAGGTACACGTTCACACAATACGGGTTATTACGACGTTCAAGTCGTATGTGTACTTATCTTGACTTAGGATCTGAAAACTTACGAGTGTAAAAATTACAACTAAATTTGTAGCTTTATTTTTTTTGGTTTGGGCTCGCGCTTGGCCACTGTCTCACCTGATGGAAAGCGACGATGTGGTCAACTATGGGGCGCGCTTGCCTAAAAGTAACCAATTCACTCTTATCTTAGACATCCTCAGTTTTTAGCTATCAGGAAACACTGGGCACGCCACGATCGAGGCGGTAAGGCCCCTCTTTGAGGCGTGGCTGGAAAGGCCCCACGGCGTCGTCACTTTCCGTTTGGCGCAGGTACTAACCGAACACGGCAAGTTCAGATCGTACCTGTACAAGATTCGTGCGGAGACGACGCCTCACTGTGCGGACCGCCCGGAGGACACGGTGGAGCACACAGTCGAGGTATGCCCCGCTTGGGAAGAGCATCGCCGTGTCCTCGTGGGGGCGATCGGTGGTGATCTCTCGCGCCGGGGCTTGGTTCAAGCCATGCTCCGGAGCGAGGAGGAGTAGCATGCGGTCGCCTCCTTTTGCGAAGCAGTAATTCTAGCAAAGGAGGAGGCCGACCGCATTAGGCAAAGGCGCACACGCCGCCGCCGCCGCCGGGATTCAGATCCCGATTTCCGGCCACCGTAGGCGCGGGCTCGCGGACGGTGGGCAATGGGTAGCTCGCTGTCCGTCCGTCCGGTAACAGACCGGTCCGAGCTCAAGTCGTCTACGGCGCGCACTGTTCCCGCGCGCCTCAAGGAGTTGTCAGCAAACTGTAGGGGTCCAGCAGGGCCGAAGCCTACTGGGGCCAAAGGTTATGTGAGAATGTCACCACGGGCCCCGGGACAAAGGCAATGAATGGAAGGGTAGGTTTTTAGTCAGTAAGAGTCTGACACTATTTCCCGCCCCACCCAAGGGCGGGATTTGGCATTGGATGATTTTACCTACCAAAAAAAGAAAAAAGAAAAAAATGCTGTCAGGAAACACAGACTCAGGCAGGGAATCCCACTCCTTCGCATACATGTAGTCCCAAAACGTTTTGAGCCTATAAATATGTGTCCACCATGGATCGGTGGCGCATTGTTCATCCTCCTTACTACGAATGGAGTGTCATCATCAGCCTTTTAATATTCCCACTGCTGGGACACAGGCCTCCTCTCTAAGAGAGGGAATGGGCCGTAATCCACCACGCGGGCCCAGTGCGGGTTGGTGGATGTCACATGTCTTGGAATTTTTGGTTCTAGGACATGCCGGTTTCCTCACGATGTTTTCCTTCACCGTTTTGAGAGCAGTGGTGATAAATGGAGTGTAGGTAATTATATTGATAAATTTTATCGATATATATGTACTAGATTACACGTGCCGTACATACACTTATTTCAAGTCAGGTGAACTGCAGACACTACAGTCACCATTAGTGTCATTTTGACGTTCATGCAGTATGGGAGCGGCGCTAATAAATTCAAATTAAACTAAACCTGGATATAAATAATAATTGTGTTGTTAAAGAAGTAAAACTAATAGTTTTCCAAGCGATTTAATAGCTTCTAATATCGTAATAATACAATAGAAAAGATAATATTTCATTTATACACCTCCCCAGTTTACAATCATAGACTAATACATACAGATTTTCCCCCCTGCGAAAACGAATTGTAGGTTTTTACAACTGGTTTACTGAACACAGACTTCGCGTGCTATTTTATAACCAGTTCGATATTTTTGAATATTTTATTGTTCTTTCTGTTTTTCTATAAATAATACCTATATCAACGATTTTTTATCGAAGAAATTATGACGACGTGCGTTTTTTGATACCCGATAAAAATCAAAAAATGTCATCAATTATTATAGAAACTTTGCATTTTTTGGGTTTTTTTTTATATATTGAAGTCGATTGTATTTTTTATTTTGTAAAAAGATTTTTTCAGTGTGCAATTGCAGGTACTTATGTAGGTATTACAGAGTAAATTGCTGGCATTGAAACCTGATGACTGTAATTATGGGCTAATTTTCTAGTCCGATATCTCGGACGTGTCGAAAGAGTGATGGAGGAAGCTATGACGAAAATGGTATTTAATTACTGACCATCATAGGTTATAGGAATTGTTCCATTTTTTCCGCTCGGCCAGTCACGAGCAAGTCGTGATCGTAATATGTCTGTCTATTATACAGATTTGTGATTAATGGCAGTCTATATTCTTTATATTCTTTATTACTAGCTTCTAGCTTTTACCCATTATAAATAAAATTAAAAAAGCTGAGCAAGTTTAATTCAAACTCGCGTACTGATAGTTCTGAACTAACTTACCTATGTAAATAGTTCAATCCCCGAATAGAGTTTCAAAGATTTTACCAAAATGCGATTTTCTTTTGTTACGTAGCCATAAATTGTGACAATGAGACAATGATGGTCCATTGGATACTTAAATAGCTCTGGACCGAAATAACTGGACTTTTTTTTATGCTAGGTAAAATCATCCAATGACAAATCCCGCCCTTGGGCGGAGCGGGAGATAGTGTCAGACTCTTACTGACTAAAAACTAACCCCGTTCCTTCGTTGCCTATCATACCGGGCCTCTACGGTTTGCTGACAGCTCCTTGAGGCGCGCGGAAACAGTACGCGCCGTCAACGACTTGGGCTCGGTCCGGTCGGTTACCGGACGGTCGGACAGCGACCCACTGTGCGCCGTCCAGTTAATGGAATGAGGCTTTTACCCAGCAGTGATAGCTACTAGCTGACAGTTACCATAAACTGTTTATGTTTGGCTATTAGATGCAATATTTTGATTTCACAATAAAAAAACACACGGAAATACACTATAATTACTCACGAATTTCATAACAAGGCCTACCGCAACATATTTTGGTTCAATATTGGCCTCTAATTGATCAAATTGATGAGTATTTTAAGCCCTGTACTGTAATATTTAATTGAACAAAATAATTTTTAAATACGCTTTAACATTTCCGGATATCGTGAAACAGTTAATAAAGCTTACATCAAAGTAATTTACAAACAAGGCCGTAGATTTTATTCTTGTTACATTTATGTTTCATCATCAACTTCCTATTCTTGTTCCGTTTGGGCTTGCGGACGGTGAGCAACGGGTAGCTTGACGTCCGGCCGTCTGATCATCGTCCGGACTGAGCCCGAGTCGTCGACGGCACTTAGGCTCAAATCACACCGAGATGGCAGGGGCGAAGGCCGGTGCTTCGCCGCTGCATGGTAGTCGTCGGAGTATCTGCTAAGCCGCAAGTGGGTCGCGACTTTTTCCAGTTTCTCAAGATATAATACATATATAAGATACTATATATTATAGCTAGTTTAAAATTATATGATACTGAAACGGCTCGCCACTTCGCTGCTGGCCGCTGTCATATCGGTGTGATTTGGGCTTTAGTGTTCCACGCGCGCCACAAGGAAATATCAGCAAAACCGTAGGGACCCAGTAGGTTCAAAGCCTTCTGAGGCCATGGGAATTCTGAAAGAAATACCCAGGGTCCTGGAAGTCAAGGTAAAGCGAAACATAGGAGTAGATTCTAGCGCTTCGTGTTAGAATTGTATAAACCAAACAATTTATATAGGCCAATTTAGTACATAGATAATAAGTTGGCGCTACTTTCTATGCGACAACGTAACTCACTGTCGTATTATATGTCACCCCTTTTCATCTTGATTGTCAAACATAATGAACTGAATTTTCTTTCACTAAATATAATATATTAATTTAAATTCAATCCTGAGTTATTTTTGCCCTATCCTATCACTTCGCCCTAAAGCGCCAGAAGTCACATAATGATTTCCCACTTAAAAATACTCCTTTTTTCGTTCTTTGGGGTCGCCACAATAAGTTTTTTCTTCAATTCTCTCCTGCCAACTGTCACTTTCTGTCAAAACTCTCTATCTTGGAATCCCGTGAAGGTATCGAGTGGAAATTAAAACCATAATATACTTAAGTCTGTGGATTCTAGAAGCTGTGAAAAAATCAAACTTCTAAGTTAACATAAACAAGATATACAGCCGTTTATGTCGCGAAAAACGTAAATTTCACCACTCTCAAGGGAATCATAATTTATAGGGTACTTCCTGTTGACTTAGTATTCTGAAATTTGGCATGAAGCGAGGTCATATAGCACTTGTATGGGAAAGAATCTGAAAACTGTAAATTTGTAGTTATGTCACAAAAAAAATTTTTTTTGCTGTTCGAAAAAATCTTCAGGACTATTCGGGATTTTAACCCTTTTCTTTTTTTTATTGTTGGTAGGTTCGCTCTTGACCGTTATCACAACTGATGGAAAGCGACGATGGAGCGCGCTTACCTAGAAGTAACCTATTCACTCTTGACTTAAAGATTCCCGGGTTGTATCCATCAGGAAACACAGAGTCCGGCAGGGAATTCCACTCCTTAGCTGTGCGCACAATGAATGGGTTCCCAAAACGCTTTGCCTTCATAGGTAAATTTGAACGGAATCCTCAGTACGCGAATCCAACTCGCACTTGCCCAGTTTTTTGCTGTCATGAAAGCAAAGCAACAGCAATAAGTAATATTATAAACGAGAATGTGTGTTTGTATATTTGTTACTCCAAGATAAGAATCAAAGCATTTATTTCAAACTAGCGACCCGCCCCAGCTTCGTACGGGCACTATGGTGATATGTAACATATTTTTGTTTATATTATACATATAAACCTTCCTTTTGAATCACTCTATCTATTAGAAAAAAAACCGCATCCAAATCCATTGCGTAGTTTTAAAGATCTAAGCATACATAGGGACAGACAGCGGGGAGCAACTTTGTTTTATACTATGTAGTTTAGTACAAATGAGAAGAATGTGCAAGAAACTCCTGCTTCAGGCTCACAAGGCTAAGCGAATTTGGATAAATTTGGCACAGGGATAGACCTTGAAATAGCACACAGAATACTTACTTTATTTTTTCCCCGGAGCTTTATCCCTCGGGAAAATTTTCGACATTAACGCAAGGAAAGCCACTGGCTAAAGCTGAGTGTCATCTCCCTATACAACGCAGATGAGCACCTGCCAATAAACATACAATATTAATTCACCATTAAATATCAGTTGCATAATTACTACCATATTATAACTAAATAACTTATCATTAAAAGTTACGTTCAAAAAATCACCCATCATTTTCAACCTTAAACACTTTGAATCAAGGTTGAGGTTACTGTGAGAATGTTTGTGGTGGAGTTAGGTCGTTTAGCGACTGAACAGTGATTGGTTCGTGATCGTGCTGCATTGCACAGCTCAAGATGACCTTCAAACACTCACGCGCAGTTTCGTACAGTCGCGTATAATAGTGTTAGGGGAAAGGAATTTTTTTTTAAGTTTTTTTCTGTTTTGTACAGCAGTTTCGTGATCTAGAGTCATCATATCCGTAATATATTTCCATTTTGAAAAAAAACATCTTTAACTAATTATTACTAATGCTGCCACCCTTTTTGATACTTTTTTTTACCTATTTTTGGTATGTGCACTTTGAAAACTAAGGTGAAATAAGCTGTCATCCCTACCTTTAGGAAAAATTAATAAAATAAAGAACATTTTATGGATCTTACATTGATACATATACTGTTAAAAAAAAAAAAAATTAGAAACTTAAGAAAAACAAAAAATTACTATATTATATTTTTTACAGAATTAACGGTTGAATTTTGGGTGACAACCAACATTAGGTACTTACTACTGCTATTTTTTTACAGCAATAAAAAAAAAAAATATTGAAACCACTAACGATCTAATAAGACAAATTGGATACAATAACCCAGCCTAACAATAAATTGTTATTTTAAAAATATAACTATTATTAATGAAAGTTTCATGTTTTATAAATTATTCTAAGAAAGAAGTCCATTAAAAACTTATTTCTTTATTCACAAAACTAAAACTTTTCACAACGCTTAGAGAGCCCAAATCGAAAAACTTAAATGTCTAAAATGACTTGTCAATTAAGTTAGAACAATTTACATTAGAATATACCATTAAGGCTGAAGTTTTGATTCGGCTTAATGCTTAATAAGTTAACTAGCATGAGTTTCAGGAGCTCTTTAATATATAGCTAAGAAGTTTCTAAGTTCATAAGAATGTGTTGTACCCAATGTGAAAGGCTATGCGATAATATTGCTAGCGATAAAAAAGCTAGGACTGCATCAGGCATAAAGTATTCGATGTATTCGGCGTAGTCTGAGACTATACCCATTATACTGTTCCATCACCGACCAATATCATTGTTCGCATGTATTTTTTTTTTATGGTTGGTAAAATCATCCAATGACAAATCCCGCCCTTGGGTGGGGCGGGAAGTAGTGTCAGACTCTTACTGACTAAAAACCTACCCTGTTCCATTCATTGCCTTTGTCCCAGGGCCCCAGGTGACATTTTCATATAACCTTTGGCCCTAGTAGGCTTCGGCCCTGCTGGACCCTACAGTTTGCTGACAACTCCTTGAGGTGCGCGGGAACAGTGCGCGCCGTAGACGACCTGAGTTCGGACCGGTCTGTTACCAGACGGACGGACAGCGAGCTACCCATTGCCCGCCGTCCGCGAGCCTGCGCCTACGGTGGCCGGAAATCGGGGTCGGAATCCCAGCGGCGGCGGCGTGTGCGCCGTTGCCGGATGCGGTCGGCCTCCTCCTTTGCTAGCATTACTGCTTCGCAGAAGGAGGCGACCGCCTGCCACTCCTCCTCGCTCCGGAGCATGGCTTAAACCAGGCCCCGGTGCGAGAGATCGCTGCCGCCACAAGGACACGGCGATGCCCCTCTCAAATTGTTTGCATGCATGGAGATCGGTTCCGGGAAAATATGCATACATGCCATATCGATACATGTAAGGCTCTACTAGTAAAAACATGTGCTGATGGTGATCATCGAAATGGTCTTCTGTACAGCAGATGACGCATATCCTGTGCAGCAACTCCACACTGGCACAGTGTTAGAGATGGATCGAGGAAGCTCCATTTGGCCAGAATATTTTTATAGCTGCTAACCTGAATCCGCAGCCGGTTAAGAGACATCCAGATTAGCATTCATTCTGAGATCGTTGTAGTAAGTTATAAATTCTACATTCCTCAAATTTATTCTCAAAAATGCCTCTCACCTTTTTGGAGTTTTTAAATCAAGAGTGAATTGGTTGGTTCTAGGCAACCGTGCTCCATCGTCCGTCACACATCATCGATTACCATCAAGTGAGATAAAAAAATCAAGCAAACGGCAACTGAAGGACGTATGAAGGTTTTAGTCAGTAAAATTCTGACAAACACCCTCTCGTTTGAACCTAAAGCGGGAGAAGATATTGGATGAACTCAAGACAAATGATTGTGTGATGAGCACGATCATTCTGTGTCTGGGTGATAATTATCTGTATTAAGTATAGAAATATATAAGTATGATTTATCAGTGGTCTAGTATTCATAGCACAAGTTCTGCTTAGTTTGGCACTAGATGGCGTTGTGTGAAAGTTATGGAATATTACTTATTTATTTACTTCCTACCTAAAAAAAAGCGCTAAAGGATGTAATCTTTCATCTCTGTTCATCATTGTACGTAAATGATGGCATGCGGCTAATCTTCACGAGATTAAAAGCAATTGGCGGAATTAAATAATTGTTGTTATACCATTAAATAATTCTGTGTTACGTATTGCATTGAATCATGCAGTAACAGATTCTACTGTGTGGTTAGTTCTTCTTTGTTCTGGATTGTTCTTGTTAACTTTAGAACCAATTATAGCAGAAAGTGTATGCTAAACCTGAATATAGTTTGTACAGAACCAGTAACTGAATCGATTCCAATAATTTTTACACCATGTTATATTTTTCCCAAAAATATTTGGGAAAAATATAACATGGTTATGACACTAGCTTACAGCTGGGTGCGGGAGCAAAACAACTCTTCAGTAGCCTGAATGGCCCGATGACCATGTGTTTGTGTGGACAAGAAGGTAAAATAAAAAGCTTATAACTGTGTGATTTTTCATGATACAGTTATGAAATTTTGTACATGGATTCTTTGCTTCGGGTTTTGTATATACTAAAAATAAGATTGTTTATCCTGTAAGTAATATTGTCAGAATTGGTCACTGAATAAATTCTGGGCAATTAGACAAAATATTGAAAATCCGTTATTATGTCACTAGCAAATCCGTGTGTGCGTGTGAAAATGTTAATACCAATGCTCTACCATTGCAGTGTTTCAATGCCTAATATTATTTTTCTACAATTAGGATAAATAATTTTCTTGGAAAATCACTGCTTTAGTCTATATTTTTTTTAATCGATATTAACTAGTGCTTGACTGCAATCTTACCTGTTAATAAGCTGTGATACAATCGTTGATGGTGAGGCGCACTAGTTTATTAAGAGCCTATTCACTCTAGTCATGAAGACACCTAAATTATAATCGGACGGGAACGGGGGCAAACTGTTCCAGTTCTTCGATGTACGCGGTATAAACGACGAGGCAAAATGCTTAGTCCAGACCGTAGAAGTTTCAACAACGTAAGGGTGGATTGCCGTACGCCGGGTTCATTCTCAGTTACATTAAGCTTCGCTTTACTCCGCATCGCATAGCTTAACCTACGCAGGACAGAAGTCTAGTTGCGATCATGTTCTACTAGCACTTCTCAACTTGAACGCAGCGTATGAACCAATTTCTAAAACATAACTTACACTATCTCCCGCTCCGCTAAGGGCGGGATTTGTCATTGGATGACTTTAACTACCATAAAAAAAAACTATATCAGTAGGATGTAAAACCGAATTAAATCTTACTTTCTAAGGATCATAAATTTACGGGATGGAAGTCTGAAGTGGTCTCGTGTGATGTACTTTTCAATCAGTACTTTTACGTAGCGTTTTAATCATATTAATATTACAAAAATAAAGTTTGTGAGTGTGTGTTGGCTGAACGGATTTTTCTGAAACTTAGTACACGGGTAGACCATGTTTCGAATTAGCTTGAAAAATATTTAGATACCTACATTTTTGTACTAAATCAAATTAACAAGCTCAGTGAATAAGAAAGACGTTTTATTCTTCTACAAGAAAAATAAAACTAACTGAATAATCTTCTAAAATAAAATAGTTAAGTTGATGTTGTAGTTAGTAAACTTGTGCTCACGACTATACCGGTTGGTCGACTATGTACGTTAGATGTCAAGTACAGTCGCTCGCTTATGTAAGTCTAAAGTTATCTTTGTTTACGTTTCGACTGCATTGGGTGCTGGTTCTTTTGATGTTTAACGTGATGGATATGGCCGTAATTGAATAAAATAGTGTATTTTTATAAAATATTACTTCTGAGCTCGTGTTTGGTCGATAAAATTTTAGTGGGCCTTTGGCAAAAAGAACTGTTTTCGGTTAAAACTCTGGGATCGTGCTGTCCATGTACACATAAATTGTATACAAATGATAAATGATATTTATTTTGAAAATAATTAAAAAAAAAAACACTTTTACACGTCAATTTTTCATTAGTTTAAATTGGATTTGGCCGGTGTTTCCACGCTGACTACTCTGAAAAGAATCACTGAAACAAACTCAGAGGTCAAAGTCCCTCTTAAAGTCAATACAGCAAACGTGTAAATGGACCCATCATATTATTATGACCATCATATTTTGCGGAAAGAACCACAGATTTGAGCGGACTTGTCCAGCCACTGCATGCCTTTGTCAGTATTCGTATAGCTCAACTCAGGACTCATATAGATACGACTAAACACCTTGTTGACGCTTCGTTTGTTTCAAGGGCTGGTTTTCACCTTGGACAGAAGATAAACATTGATGCTAAGTGACTTGCCCCCCTAGCCAAGTTCCGATCGTTTCGTTAATCGTGAACGCTTGGAGTTGGCCAGGCCCCCGATTCCTTTATTCTATCCGCGTGACTGATCGTTGAGGAGACCTGAATCCCAACAGTGGGAACATTAAAAAAAGGCTGAAAATAAGACCGTTTAATTGGCAATTATTTCATGCTATATTTTAAACGGTTTTTAATTAGTTTGGACTAGTTAAGTGTTTTTTTTTCCACTCATTGTTTAAAAAATATCAGGTAGCCAATCCTTTGACAATTGGATTCGCTAATAGAATGTAACTTTGTTTTGACAATATGGTAGCCTGTTTTAAAAAAAGACGTAATCTTTGATCCTTTGAATGTGTGAAGAACGATCTCCATTGACGACCTTTATTATCGAGATGAAGTTTATACAATCTAATATTATTTAAATTGGCCTCGACGTATGATTAATATGATTATATTGCAATTATAACTAGATCTCGTAATACTTTTGGGCATATCTAGCAGCTTCGCTCAATATTTTTTTTACGGTGTCCGTACAAAAAAGAAAATACGGAACCCATATAGGGTCACTTTATTGTCCGTATGTTTGTTTGTCTGTGAAGACGCTTTACCTCGGGAACGCGTGGACGTATCACGTTGTAGTTAAAATCATTTACTCCGATCTGCGGTCCCTTTAGGCTGTGATAAATTCAAACTCCTAAGTTAAGGACAAAAAAAAAAGATGCGGTCGTTTTTGTCGCATAAAACAGATATGTCGACTCTATCAAGGGAATTCATATTCATAGGGTACTTTCAGTTGACCTAGAATCCTGAAGTTTGGCATGAAGCAAGGTCTTATAGCACAAATATAAGGAAAAATCTGAAAACTGTATTGTAGTTACCAAAAAATCTTGTTTTTAGAAGGTTATTTGGTTGGTTGGTGGCGGTTGGTTGATTGGTTGGCTGGTAAGTTTTTTTAATTAATATATATATGACGGCGCGTGACATTATTAAATAATGAAAATCGGTTAATTTGGAGAATCGTAATTGGTTTTGTTACTTTTTTTAATCATTGGTAATTATTTTGTTATTTTTAGCGATTAGTCGATTTGATTTTGAGATACTGGTAATTTTAACTAAGAACGGGTAACACCGAATGGAGTTGCGTCTGTCATGACGGGCGAACGTGATGTCAATTTTTCGTAGGGTAGTTGACAACCGTTGCATGTTTTGAGCACTCGCAAACCCATTGGCTCTAAATCGCTAATTATTGTTGTAATCGTCTATTGTTTACGTAATTTAGGTGTCTGTATACTTAAAGTAGTGAACAGTCATCGCTACAGTGTATTAATTTCAAAGTTTCCTGAAGTTCAACGCACAATATGGATTACCGCGCTGACGAAGTCACGAATCAGCAATCAGATGCAACAGCCCGGTCTCCCGATTTCCCGTTATATATATATATATTATAGCGATCTCACCTGATGGTAAGCAGTAATACAATCGTTGATGATGAGGTGCACTAGTTTATTAAGAGTCTATTCACTCTAGCCTTGAAGACACCTAAATTATAATCAGACGGGAAGACCGCCACCAGCAAATGGTTCCAGTCCTTCGATGATCTTCGGGGTTCAGTTCTTTGGGTTGTCTTCGTTGATGTGTTGGTTGGTTACTTGGTTAATTTTTAGTTTTTTTTAATTATTTTGTATAACGTGCTGAATTCTTCTCTTCTATTTTGTGTTCGCTATTGTGTTGTGTCTGTGTCGAATTAATATTTTTATTGTTTATTGTAGTTTGTGTCGCGTGGTATGAATATGAAAAAACTGTCTTTTTTATTATTGATAGGCTCGTGTTTGAACACTATCTCACCTGATGGTAAGCGATGATGTGCCCACGAATCGACTCCACGCGGGAATAAAAGGACCAAAATTTAACGGTATATAGCCCATAGCCTTCATCAATTAAAGGGCTATTTAACATTCGAATATTATTATCTATACTTATAATAAATCTGTAGAAGTAAAAATTCTGTACATTGAAAATATCAAAAAAATAAATGGCACGGGGGTGTTACTAGACCGACACCGAACCCAAAAAAGTTATTAAAAAAATTTTGTCTGTCTGTCGGTTTGTTCAGGCATCAGGCAAAAACTACCTGTTCGATTACGATGAAACTTGGTATAATTATTCTTTAATATCCTGGGCACCACACTGGGTACTTTTTATCCCGGAAAAGTATATACAATAAAAAATAAACTTAATTTTGCGGTTCGATCCCTGACCCGATTACTGTACCAACCGCAAATAATAAGTTTGTCGTAGGTTACATCACCCGTTTCTATTGTAATTAGCCACAAAGGGGCCGCACCGGGACAGAAGTATTAATACCGGTATGCTCGATAGGTAACGTTCTACACAAATAGCACTATAAACAAAAAACTCATTGATAAGTTTCGTCGTTTACGCGAACGATGTTGCGGACACAGCTAGTTTCTTAATATAATAATTCACTTGTAATATTTTATAGTTGAAAATTTCGTTGGTTTATTTTTTTAATTTTAGAATCACGCTATGAATCACAAGAGCACAGCTGTAACCAAAGTGTCAGGTGAAACTGCGGAAGACGTTTTAGCGAGAAAGATTTATTATTTTTATAAAGTACCTTTTTTCTTTTTTTCTTTTGCATTAACTAAGACACATTCTAACCAAGGCGAGGCCTAGCATTCGAGTGATAAAAGAGACGGGGTGCAAGTTCATGCTTGCGTTTACGAGCCTTTCTAAACTCGATAACAATTACAGTCTACAGTTCGAAACAATTCACTAGACAGCTTTTTTAGATATAAATCTTGTTGTATATGTACAGACAAAAAATATATTTAAATTCTTATTATTCAGTCTACATTGTTTGCAGTTTGGGCAGTTGAATAAATAGACAACAATATTTTGGGTTGTCTTTGTTGATGTGTTGGTTGCATATTGTTGATTGGTTAGTTTTTTTTTTTATGGTAGGTAAAATCATCCAATGACAAATCCCGCCCTTGGGTGGAGCGGGAAGTAGTGTCAGATTCTTACTGACTAAAAACCTACCCCGTTCCTTCGTTGCCTATAGTGCCGGGGCTGAGCCTTCCTCTCAGAAAACGGTCCTTGACCCCAGCAGGCTTCGACCCTGCCTGCCTGCAGTTAGCAGGCTGGGCCTCTTCGGTGTGCTGATAGCTCCTTGAGGCGCGCGGGAACAGAACGCGCCGTTGACGACTTGGGCTCGGGCCGGTCGGTTACCGGACGATCGGACAGCGTGCTACCCATTGCACGCCGTCCGCAAGCCCGCACCTAGTTGGTCGGTTAGTTGGTTAATTTATTACTTTTTTAATTTATTATAATTATGTGCTAAATTCTTCTCTTCTACTTTATGTTTGCTATTGTATTGTGTCTGAGTCAGTATGAAAAATTATACCTATTCTTCATAAGTACTTGTTAGAATTGAATAGAGTATATAGTAGCTGAACTCTTTATTATGTACAACATCTAAGCACAGTGATGTTATGTGATGTGTACATTGTTTGCAGTTTTTAATGGGTAGTTGAAAAAATATACAACATTATTTTAAGTATATACGAAACCTCAATTAAATGTAGTTTGTTCAGAAACAGTAACTGACTCAATTCCAATAATTTTACACCGTGTTATATTTTTTCTCAAAAATATTAAAAAAACAGACACAAGTTGGATATCACCGACACTATGTACAACACAGGCTTGACATGTATTGTACATAGTGTCGGTGATATGGGGCAGGCCATTGCGGGCATGAGGCGCCAGCGCACAGCTGGCTGAAGGAGTAAAACAACCCCTTAGTCGCCTGGATAGCCCGGTGATCATGTATTTGTGCGGACAACCAGGTAACACACAAGTTAACAAACAAGCTTATAACTTTGATTTTTCATGATACAGTACAGTCTCTATTCTCAAAAACGGTGAAGGAAAACATCGTGAGGAAACCGACATGTCCTAGAATCAAAAGTTCGAAGATATGTGACATTCACCAATCCGCACTGGGCCCACGTGGTGGATTACGGCTCATTCCCTCTCCTAAAGAGGAGGTCCGAGTCCCAGCAGTGGGAACATTATAAGGCTGATGTAATGGAATGCAATGCAATTCACAGTACAAAAATGATAATAGTTGAAAAGTTTTGGTCAAATGTTTTTCGAACTTATGATAGGTAACCCCCCAAAACATATATACATAAATAACACAAATATACCTGTAGCACATAAATATATTGAATTAAAAACTATCTTTGAACATAATATAATTGATCTAATTGTAACTGGATCAATGTTTTGTATAATAAATACTTCGACAATGACTGTCGCATTGCTGATTGAAAGGACAGGGTTATAAATCTGTTTTAATGCTTTGTTCTCAGATACTAACAAGATATATCCACGTGCCTAAGTATACTAGCAGCTACCAGCGGCTTCGCTCAACTGAAAGTAGATAATGGTCCCAAGGGCTGTTCCCGGGGTAAAAAGTATCCTTGGTCACCATATTTTTAGGGTTCCGTACTTTGTGGTATGAAACCCAGTGTGGTATGATACCCTGGCCTCTCATCAGGTTTCCATCGCTGCGCCTTTCGATGCGCCGTCGCCATTCCAGAACCTTTTAGCCCCATTGACCAACTGTTCTGCCAGCAACATGCTCTGCCCACTGCACGACGGTTCTTCGGGCTAAGTATACTTACAATTATTTCTTTTTTATTTCGAGAACGCGTGGAAGTATTGATTTGAAATTATAACCATTTAGTCAAATCTGCGGTCCCTTGAAGGTGTAACAAAATCAAACTTGTGAGTTAACAAAAAAAGAAGATACGGCCGTTAATGTTGCAAAAAATGTATATTTTAACACTCTTAAGGGAATCAAAATTTTTACGTTACTTTCCGTTGACTTAGATTCCTTAAATGTGGTATGAAGCAAGGTCTCATAGCACGAAAATAGGAAAAAAAATAGAAAACTATAAATTTGCAATTAAGTATGTCACAAAAAAAAATTGTGGTTCGAAAAAATCTTCGTAACTTAATTCGGAAATTGAACTGTGTTCATAGGTAAGTTTGTGCGGAATCATCAGTGCACGAGTCCGACTCACACTTGCTCAGATTTTTTTTTTTTTTTGAGATGGAAAATCATCAGCTGACGCGACTATCGGTACAGTGATCGCCAAGACCACATCCCACATGTCGACAACCTCGTGAGTCAAGTTAATATATTTGATTTTATTATTATTACTATTATTATATCTAGCCTATACTGTCTCACAGCTGGGCAAAGGCCTTCCTCCATTCCTTTCAGTTTTCTCAGCTTTGAGCCACTTCTTGCCCATTCCTAAGGAAAACATTCAAGTCGTCCCGCCATCCCCTTCTTGGTCTACCGCGACCCCGTCGTGCGTTTTTAGGGCACCAATTTCGTGTTTAACTGGCTCTTTTAAAATAAAAAGATCTTAAGTATAGTATAAGTAAAGTGATAGTCATGTATAGTAAACTAAACTTATATCAAGTTCCTTGTTATATAAAGAAAAAGACCGTAGCAAATGTGATTACAAATCATGAAAACATAATATCATCTGCGGCTGCTGCAGTTTTCTTAAACATCGGTAAAACAGTATTGAGAGATTATATCTCATGTACCTTTTCAGGTGCTTTGCCGATTACAATGCATAGTAAGAATGGAAAAATAATAATACTTTTTTTTTCTATTTTTTTTTTCTTTTTTTTTCGCATGTAGGTGACAAAATTATAGACGTTCGAATTTTTTGGAATGATAATTAAATTACAATAATCGCAAATAGTGATTAAGTTTGCTTGAGTACTTGGTCTACAATTGTTTAATTAGTAGTACATACGTTAGTGGCTCATTTTATGTGACATTAACACCACAAGTACCACCTGCCAGCTGATCATACAACTGTCACTATATTGTTAGTCAGCACTTTACACAGTAACAATGTCACAATACGATAAATAATATTTATTTTGCAAATAGTCTTTTCAAAAACACTTTTAAACTTCAATTACAGACTGTTTAAGGGTTGTTCTTTGAAACCGATTATTTGCATATTAGTTTTCCCTGATCACTAATGTGTTAAAGTCGCCTAGTGGTTTACTAAACAAAATTGATAGGGTACGAAAGCTAGGCCAGATGAATGAGATGGTTCTTTCGGTTTCAAATAGTCATCCTTAACGATTTTTGCACCACGATATCACAAATTGAAAAAGAAACGTTATTATTCGTAATTTGCTAGGTACATATTCTAAGTTGGTTTAAAGAGTGGGGGGTCACTCGAAGGTTCAGGCCATGGTCCGGAGTGAGGAGGGATGGCAGGCGGTCGCCTCCTTCTGCGAAGCAGTAATGCTAGCAAAGGAGGAGGCCGACCGCATCAGGCAAAGACAACGGGGCGCACGAGCCGCCGCCGGGATCCCAATCTCGATTTCCGGCCACCGTAGGCGCGGGCTTGCGGACGGCGACATTACCTACAATAAAAAACCCCCACTCGAATAATGGTGAACTTCGAATTAGTCCTGTGTAGTTTTAGTTTTTTTATAAGTCGATAGATTTACCTCAAAAAGAGCAATAACATCAGTAGCTTGACTTGACCGAATAGAGCTAATAGAACTCATAGTTCGAACTAGTTCACTGACCGAACTGAACTAGTACGGAGCGATCTTTAAAATGACCGAGCAGGCACAAGACTACTTCGAATGGCACCTTTATCTACCACACACTGTATTGATAGAAATGCTAGCATCTATCCTGATGTACCAATGGATCTAAATATTAAACAAAAGACGAAACAGCTGTTAGTTGTTTGTCCACAGATAATCTGAAATGACTTGTAGAATCCATTTCAAGTGCAAAATACATGTTTTTTTTTTTAATTACTCAATTGTTTACTGGGCATAATAAACAGTGCTATCTTGCCAAGCGAAAGTAATCCGTGTTCTTACAACGGCAGAGTCTATAAGATTTATTGAGTTATGTGTAACATGAATCGTCATGTTTACAGTCCAAGATAAGCAGTAAATCAATTCGATTTAGATGCGGTTGAATTTTATTTTCAATAGCTTGATTAGTTTGTAATAAGATTGTCAATACCGTTAATTTCAGCCCGAAGACGTCCACTGTTGGACATAAGCCTCCTCCAAATGTCGCCACAATGAACGGCCCTGTGCGTCTCGCATCCATAGGATTCCCGCAGCCTTTTCGAGGTCATCGTCTTTGGGCTGAAATGATGATGAGGCATCATTTTCACCTAAAGGGGAAAAAAATGTGGGTCAAAATATCGTATTCTTCTTAAAAATAATAATTTCACGCCAAAAATTGATGGACTTTTTACAATTATTTAGGGAATTGGGGCACCCTTAATCGGCCAGGTTAAGTATGAAGGGTCTTGTGAGCGAGAGAGAAGAGCAAACACAGACCCTGCCATCCCCTTCGTGGTTTTTCGATAATTTCGATAGTGTAAGCCTCTCAAATAAAAATTAGGCTTATGCGCTTGTGTTCATGTAAAAAATTAATTAGATAAGAGTAATTTCTAAACTTTTTAATTCATTTTTTACATGAACATACAAAAAAAATGTATATATAAAAGCGAAATACCACTCACTGATTAATCACGAAATCTCAGAAACTATAACACTTACAAACTAAAAATTTGGCAGGTAGGTCCCTTATAGGGTGTAGAGATTCGCTAAGAATGGATTTTAAGAAACTCCACTCCTAAGGGGGTAAAGCGAGGTTTAGAGATTTGTATGGAGAAACCGATTTTCACGCGAGCGAAGCCGCTGGCAGCAGTGTAGCGACATCTATGTCGTCACAAATAAACTAATCCTGCATCGCTCAAGTAACATTCTCCACGCGATTTGAACATATAGAACAGCCCGAAATCATGTATCGGGCAGAAGCTCACAAGACATAACACCGTTCTCGTCGGAGGATCCTCCCTTTTCAATAGAGGTATCTGGGACTTTACTCTCTGTTCCGCGTACCTCCAAACTAGTACCTAATGTCAATTCAGGTCATGCTCCGGAGCGAGGAGGAGTGGCAGGCGGTCGCCTCTTTCTGCGTAGCAGTAATGCTAACAAAGGAGGAGGCCGACCGCATCAGGCAACGGCGCACACGCCGCCGTCACCGCCGGGATTCCGATCCCGATTTCCGGCCACCGTAGGCGCGGGCTCGCGGACGGCGGGCTATGGGCAGTTCGCTGTCCGTCAGGTGGGGCGGGATTTGTAATTAGATGATTTTACCTACCATAACAAAAAAAAAAACTAGTACTAGAGGAACTGATGAAAGAGGCTTTACAATAGCATGCATCTATGTGATGCTACTATTAACTAAAATCATTCAAGGTTACCCTACCAATTGCTTTACGAAAGGCAAGAAACGATCTCATTTTTTACAATATAAAATTTTCGTAATCTTTATTTGGGTGGGTTTCTTAATAAAGTTGATCTTCTTCACGAATATACTGCGCGGTTCTTTCAAATAATATTAACCCTAGATCATAATCCCGACTTCGTATGCCAGTGGGATACTATTTTTATATTTATTGATGTATATTGTGTTAGATTTATTTAAGAAATATTTAAAAATGTAAAAAGTGTATCTGTAGAAAAGAAAATAACATAGAAATATAAATTACATCACTCAACATTTTATTTATTAGACAATAGAAAAATAAAAACAAATCATGTAATGACTTCTCCTACTCTAGAAAGGAGCGAGAAGACGTGTCAGTATTTTACTGACTAAAACTACACCATCAAAATTATGTTCCTTCACTTGCCTTTTGCGTTCTAGGACCACGAGTATATCTTTCATACTTTTTCCTACCGTTTGTTGACATCTCTTTGAAGCACACGTGGAACACACGCACCGTCGAAGACTCGCGCTCGGCCAATTAGGACGAGCGTTCGGCGAGCTATCCTTTGCTCATCGTCCACAAGCCCGCGCCTACGATGGCCGGAGATGGCTCTGCGATTCTTGACGCCCAGAGTGTCTTCTATCGCGCGGTAGCGTGAGGACGTACTCGTACGGTCCATACCTTCGGTTACAGTTGTGGATATAATTTTATTTCGGATATCCGATAATTTCGGTTACGGTTACAGAGCTCCTTAACATCCATAATCACCTTCTACCAGCGACGCAGGCGCGTGACTGTTCAACCAGGCGGCATGTCGCAATACTTAACGCTAAATCATTGGAGATTATCTACAGTGTAGGTCATGAATATTCCAAAGGTTGAACATGATTTGTGTTTAACGCTTAAGAATAGTTAATGTGGGATGAGTCGTTTACCATTAACATAACATAATCGGCTTGTAATGTTCCTCACTGCAGGGACTCAGACCTCTTCTCTAGGGAAAGGAATGGAACGTAATCCACCAAGCGGACCCAGTGCATATTGGTAGATGTTATAAGTCTTGGGATTGGGTTCTAGGACATGCCGGTTTCCTCACGATGTTTTCCTTCACCGTTTTAAGAGCCTTGGTGATGAAATAAATTACACAAAGTAATGTGCCTGGCTGGGTTGAAACCCATGACCTACAAATTGTAAGTCTACTATAACTGTGTTTTTTTTATTGAGGTGGGCAATCATCAAATAACTGGTACCTGACTTATACCGATCTGAGTCAGGTGTTTCCATTTTGCTTCGAGGTTGAAGAACCTGACGAGAACAGCGAACACTCTCAACCAGGCTGTCGCAGTGTGAAATATCGAATCGTATTGAGAAGTGATTCAGTTCCTAGCATTTTTATTAATTGCACGATACTCCCATATACCCACTTTGTTGCTAATCATAGCTCGAACCATCCTGACGAGCCGTCATATAGAATCTCAAGTATCAAACAAACTTAACCCACTGCACTTTCCTCGACTTAACGTACTTACATTAAACAAAAAAGAAGTGACGTCACTCGTTTTTTCCGACCAGTGCCTGGCAGTACCACGGGGAAACATCCTCCTTCAGCCATTACTAGACTAATAGACATAAATAAGGTATATTTAGATTCTGTAACTTTTCCCCTAAGATCGATTCTCCGTGGCAGCCGCACACAGTGGAACAGACTTTCTCACGTTCCAGCTCAACTCCAATTTCAAGCCCCTGTAGGCCTGGGCTTGCGGTTGCTTGCCGTTCGCCCGTCCGGTAACCGTCCGGGACAACCTGAGTCGTTGACGGCAGGTAAAGTTCTACGCGCAACTTTAAGAGAGGTTCGGTAGGGTTGAAGCCTACTGGTACCATGGACATGGGAATGAAAGGCAAAGAAGGAACATTGGAGTGAGTTTTAGTCACTAAATGTCTGACACGCCCTCCCGCTACGTCCAAGGGCGGGAGAAGTCATTGAATGATTTTAGTTTTAATATTGTTTGTATCTATTGTGTCTCTTATGTATGTGAGTTTATATACACCGTTAAATTTTGGTAGTTTTAATCCCGCAGAGGGTCGATTCGGTACATGAAATACTATCGATTTGTAAAGAAAAAATTAAAAAATAAAGTACTTTTTTTTCAAAAACTCGAAAATATGAAATTAATTTCTTTAAGTAAACGAGTCAATGACCTTGTATGTAGTTGACAGTCGTTGCGTACTTACTACCTACAGTTCATTGGCCTCGCTCAGTTGACGTTTACTTAAAGAAATTAATTTCGTACATGCGTAAATTAATTCGAGTTTAAAAAAAAATACTTTGTTTTTTAATTTTCTCTTTACAAATCGATAGTATTTCATGTACCGAATCGACCCTCCGCGGGATTAAAATGACTAAAATTTAACGGTGTATTTGTGAACGAACCCACGATACAGAAGTTAAAGTGGCAAAGATTTCACATAGAAAAACAAAAGATCTTATCAAATTTTAATTGAGCTCTGGAGTCTGAATTTTTTGCTAATTAGTAGCAATAAGTACATACATAGGTAGCTGTACTGTTCAATATTGCCTCTCTCCCAGTCAGCCATTGTGAGACTGTCGAGCTCTTGAAGAAGCTAGCTACGGAGGAAACTCAATCCCGTTTGAAGACAAAAGGCTTCTGGGAAATCTTTCAACAGAATATTGAAAAGATATTGCTATTTATATCAGTAAAACGTAGTAGATTCCAATAGTATATGATTTCATTAGTTACCCGACTGCGCCAGAAGGAGGGTTATGTTTTTCGAGAGTATGTATGTATGTATGTATATATGTATAATGGTTTGGCACGCTCTACAGCCTGAACGGCTCGATGGATTTTAGCTTGAGAGGTGTCGTTAGATTCGTATTTACTGTGAGAGTGACACTGGGTATATCAAAATAATAAAAAAACAAAATGGCGGATTTTTGGCGCCAAATTCAAATGTTTGGCACGCACAGCGGCCCGAACGACTCGATGGATTTTAGTTTGCGAGGTGTCGTTAGTTTTGTAATTACTGTGAAAGTGATATCGTAATAAAATAAAGCTAAAAAAATAAAAATAAAAAACGGTATTTTAAAAAACTAAAAAACCCGACTGTTTATCTGAGAATTCATGAAAAAGCTCTAAAACAAGAAAGTCGTTGTACCCGATTGCACTTAACTATATAATATTTAAATTGTAGCAGTCGGGAGCCATTCTAGAAATGGAGTCTTAGTGAATATACTCGTAGGTATGTTGCTCTCAATTCACTAAGCCTCCATTTCTAGAATGGCTCCCGACTGCTACAATTTATCTTGTATTTAAAATATTATATAGTTAAGAGCAATCGGGTACAACGACTTTCTTGTTTTAGAGCTTTTTCATGAATGCTCAGAAAAGCAGTCGGGTTTTTTTGTGTTTTTAAAATACCGTTTTTTTTTGAGGTTTGGCAATGACTGCTTATGTACATGTGGCCCCCTGGTAACTGATTAATACGGCTTAAACGTGTCTATTAACTGCTCCATCTTTGTTTTAATTATACAGGTGTTTTTTTTGACACATTGCTTTTGCAATATTTTTTATATTATTTTGACCTCAACCACATTATATTCGATAATAATTTATTTTATTAACATCTCATAGGTAAAATTGTTGTAGTGATAGTTGCAATTATATATTTTATGTTGCTTTTTCTATAGCCTCTTTTTGATAATGTGAATGTGAGAACACTGTACACTTCGCGAATTCTTAGAGTACTTTCTTTTACGACCCAATTTTTTTATTATGTTTATTTTTATTGTGATTTTGCGTACAATATTGACCGGTCTACACTGTCCTGACATAATTATCAATACTGTAATATGGAAATATTGTAAGACAACCCATTTTTTTAAAAGAATAACAGTAACCACGGAGTTTCTTGCCGGTTCTTCTCCATAGGAAACGACCAATTTCGAACCGTGCACTAGCTTCTGACGTTTTATAAGTGCCCATGTAGGCCTATATGAAATACAAATATTTTGAATTTTGAATTGAATTTTGAATCATGGCGGGTGGATCAAGGGTTCACCAAGAACCATGACCAGTACGAATTATGGCATTTTCTTTTTATAGCAAATCCTAAATCTAATGGACTTTTTCCGACGCCATATTTGAGTTGGTTTTATAATTTTGTTTAAATATTGTTTTTTAATTCTATTTTTTTTTTTAGCAAGTTAGGAAGTACGATTAATTGTACCAATTACTTTACACTTTTTGATTTATTTCTTTTATATTGTAATTTTAACCAAAACTGCAATTGTATGTTATACATAGAAGAAATATAGGGACGTCTTTGCACAATAGTAGGGCAGAAAAGGCTAACAAAAAAAAAAGAAAAAAATTATTATGGGAAATAAACCATCAGTTTTGAATACAATTTTTGTCTTAATTATTATGTTTTATGGCAATGCCATATCGACGCAAGGCAGGTAGGTAATGTACGAGGGTGAATATATTAAGTACAATATTATAATACAAAGACTTGAGAAGAATATTGTGATAACATCTTTACAATGATATCAGTGTTCGTGTCTTTACAACGTGGGGTACGTAATTGTAGGTTTTACTTCAATATGACAGACGGTAGGTTTTGTTACTGTACTAACACTGACTACTTTGTATTTTATAAGCGTTTAATTTAGTAACACCTGACCGACGTTTGTCGTTTTTTTATGGTAGGTAAAATCAACCAATGACAAATCCCGCCCTTGGGCGGAGCGGGAGATAGTGTCATCCTCTTACTGACTAAAAACCTACGTTCCATTCATTGCCTTCGATCTAGGGCCCCGGCGTTCATTTTCACCTAACCCTTGGCCCCAGTAGGCTTCGGCTCTGCTGGGCCCCTACAGTTTGCTGACAACTTGACGTTTGTCTGTTATCAAATCTTGCAACTTAAATTTGATCCACTTCCCGGTTACCGATTTAGCTGAAATTTTGCATGCATCTTTAAATCAGATGACAATGCTAAATTATTATGACTTGGAGCTGATCTGATGATGGAACCGGAAGGTGGCCATAGGAGCTCGGTAGTTAAACGATACAATCACATCGAGTTTGGGCTCGTATGATTCGTCTTAACGGGTAATTTGGTGCTAGATAGTAACCAGGGTAACCTGATGGTAATAAGATAACCCTATCGTGTATGAACTTTTTGTAATGGTCGTGATAAGTATTATTTATGTATATACCGGGCTACAAAAGCTTGCTATGAAATAATGATTTTCATTGAATACTTGTTTTATTTGGAAAAGTAAAGAAAACCGTTGTCACACACTAGTAATTATTGATCATTACGCATAATATTACTAGGCATAAGTGTTTTGCCATAATGCTTGTTGCCATAAATACTGGTAGCATAATAATATTGAAGCATGATTTCACAAAGAATCTAACATAACCTAACCTAACCTAACGATCCGGTACACTCGGTTTGTAAGTATAAAATTAAAAAACAAAAATATTTTTTCTACAACTCGAAATAATATACGCATGTACGAAATTTCTGCCAAAACATATTAGTTTAAATGATAGTTATGCTAACCTTTGCATTGTGCCAAGGTATTATTATGCAGCAGTATTATTATGCTAATAAAAGTTATGCGAAAACGTTATGCCAAACTATTTATTATGCCTTAAAATTTTATGCCAAGAGGGGTATTACCGTTGACTTCAGCATCGGGTCGATGATAAAGTACCTAGGACTCGTCTTCGACAGCCACTGGAGTTTCGAGGAGCATTTTTGACGTTTGGCTCTCGAATTGGAGTGGGCAGGGGCGGCCCAATAGCGGTTCCTGCAAAATCTAAGAGGTCCAGACGCTTCCTGCTGGGGGAGCCTGGGGCGACTCCTGCTGTGGCGGTTGGGGCCTGACAGTGTCCATTCCCTTATGATTTCGGGTTTCTTCACTTGTTTCCGCTTTCCATACCTCCTCGTCCAGCCCTATGATACCTTGAACCAGGAACGGACATAAGAGGTCGCCGCCGTCGACCATCTCTATAAGGACATGGCAGTACTTTATCCCAGTGAGGGAAACTTCCAGAACCTATGCTCCACCATAACCCCCGAGTGAAACTAATAAAAATAAAATTCATTTAATTCAGATAACTGTGATCCGTACATTACATTACAGTCAAAAACTTATCAAAAATAATTTGTTACAATTAAAATTATATTTAAAACATAATTACAATTTAAATTAAATCAACATTAAAATTAAATAAAATCAGAATAATATCAAAATCAGTATTAAAATTATTATTAAAATCAGAATCAATCAAAAGACAAATTTAATTAACCATTTCAAATTACACGCCTAATTAAGGATTTTATTAGTAATTACGAGCCTTATAATGTTCCCACTGCTGGGATTCAGGCCTCCTCTCTAGGAGAGGAAATGGGCCATAATCAAGCTCGTGGGCCCAGTGCGGGTTGGTGAATGTCACTTGTCTTCGAATTTTTGGTTCTAGAACATATCGGTTTCCTCACGATGGTTTTCCTTCACGGTTTTGAGAGCAGTGCTCCACCACTGCTTCGGGTTCAAACCTAGGCAGCGCCCATTGACCCTGCCTAGGTTTGAACCCGCGACAATTCGTAAGTCGGGGTCGTTACCACTCGGTCTTACTAGTAAAGAAATATACACAATAAAACAAAATATGTACATAAGAAACTTAAATATTAACTAAGTATTTATACTAAACCTATGTACATAAACACTAAACTAAGAATTTATACTAGAAAGGCTAAATAAAGGTTTCCCATAGTGACGAAAAGACCCTGTCAGCCACAGTCTTCTAATTAGGAGAAAAAAATCAAACTACACTAACATACATTTACGTTGATCATTTTGTTCTTAGTAAATGTAAGCAAGATTGATTGATTCTCATACATAAATATTTCAATAAAAAACCATTGAAGACATACAAAACTACTAACCCATACTTTGCACATAACAAAAAATCTTTTTGACATGACTTCCCTTGAAACTGATCATATAACCTTTATATTTATAGAAATAGGATTCATTTTAACATCTAATAAAATGGGTTTAGTCTAGGAGTCAGCGACCCACCTTCCGTAAAAAATACTTATTCAATACATTATTAGTATGGGCGAGTAGATTTGTCGTCTCATGAATTTGTTGCAGATAATGTGTAAATTCTGACATTTAGCGAATTATATGTTTATTAAAATCATCGCTTAGTATTGAGGTCATGCATAATTTTGTGTTATTTTGGGAAGTAATAATGTTTAACTAAATTATTAATAATATAAATCAGTTTCAATCTAGAATCTGGTGTGAGTCAGATTATTATCATTTAATATTATATTGCATAAAGGTTTTTATTTGGTGTTATCGCAAATAATAATGATGACAAAACATAAATTAAAATATCTGACATAATTTACCAATACGTTTATTTATGTACACAATTTATGTACACACAATAAAACAGAAAAAGACAACACATAATAAATAATAGTACATCATAATATACATCTGTTAGATACTACTCACAATAATTAATTCCATGAATTGTTACTTAGCCTTCATCCTCTCTCCTAACTTTGCTGTGCCCGACAGGGTTCATATTGATCTTGCAATATTTTATGCCATCTTTGTACATAATATGGAATGCAATGAAGTATTGAGTATAATTTAAGTTTATTTTATGTGTGAAGTTTGACCATGACCAGCACTCCCAACCCATTACTTCGATCTTCAAGTCTTAACAATATAATGACTCATCATCATTGATTCATTACTTCATAAAAAAATATTTGTATTTTTTTTTTTTGTATGTAAGGCACACCAACATTAGACCAAATTTATTTTTATTTATTTTTTTAACTTGAAAGTTTAATGCAAAAAATCTCCTGGAGGAGATGAGCCCGTACAAAGAACCAATAACGTGCACATCCAGCGTTGCCAGATTTTTGATTTTGCCAAGTCGGGAGTCGGGACTTTTTAGAGAAAAATTCAGGATTCTTTCGTCAAAAGAGGGACATAATAAAAAAACGTGTATAATCAGAAGTTATTAAATATCATTTTTGTCTGAATATTAAGCTAAAAGAAGCGGTAATAAAGAAAAAATGTTTATAACGATCCTAATAAAGTAAGATTATTAATAGGTAATGAACCGCATATTGCGTGCTTTCACTTTTGTTTGGAGGACATTTTAAAAGCTATCGATCCACAACTTATAATTGAATAGCGTTTGTCAAAGAAGGTTATTATGGAATCAATTACCAGAGATATTTTGGGACTTTTGGTTAGGAAGGCAAATGACAATATTGTTTTGCATATTAATGTCTATGCATCATCCTATTTTTCTCTTTCCTTCTTCTTTTCTTTTATTTTCGTTTTCGTGTCTACATAAATAATTAAAAAAATAATAATAATATAAGTCTCAGAAGTTGTAATTCAGGTAATCTCTTTTTATCCTTTTACTTTGATAATGTTTTGGCTTGGAAACTAAAGCTAGAACTACACTAGACCGACGCACACGTGTAACACGCCTGATTTGTACGTAGAACGACGTCGCGTGGCGTGGAACAAGTGTAGCTCTACAAGTCTAGTTTCCATATGTAATGTATGGAGACCGACGCGCCTAGATCGGCGTGTATGGCACACGTGTGCGCAATGTAGTTCTACTTTAAGTCTTTCAAGCCATGTCTTCTTATGAATAGTTCTGCTGTATTTGTGTGTACATAAATAATAAAATAAATAATAAATAAATAAAGAAAAATATTTATTAGCAAGGCCGAAGCCTACTGGGACCATGGGTTGACTTTTAAAAGGGAAACCCGTGGCCCGAGAATGCAAAGGGCCACTGAAGAAACTAGGCGTGGTTTTAAGCAGTACAAGTTTGACACGGCGCTTCCGCTCCACTCTAGAGTGGGAGAAGTCACTAGATTTCCCACCTCCGAAATAAAAAATAATATGGTTTAGAAAGACAATGTCAAATAAATAACAATCCCTGCGGGAATCTGTGTTTCCTGAAAGCTAAGGGTCTATAAGGCGGTAAGTCCCCTCTTTGCAAAGTGGCTGGAAAGACCTCACGGCTTTCTCACATTCCGCATGACCTAGGTTCTCACCGAACTCGGTCAGTTCGGGAAGTTTCTGTACCGGATTCGTGCGGAAGCGACGCCCGGATGTCACCACTGTGTGGACCGCCCGGTGGACACCGTGGAAGTGTGCCCCACTTGGGCAGAGCAACGCCATGTCCTTGCGGGAGCGATCGGTGGCAGCGATCTCTCGCGCCTTGGTACAGACCATGGTCTACAGCGAGGAGGAGTGGCAGGCCATCGCCTCTTACTGCGAAGCAGTATTGCTAGCAAAGGCCACGCTCAGGGGCGCGGAGATGTCATTAGATGATTTTCCCACCGCCACATTATTGCTTACCATTAGATAAGATAGTGGTCAAACACAAGCCTATATATAATAAAAAAAGCGATATTCGCTTCGCTTCCCATTACATTCGCATCGCAATAAACAGCAAAATCGCTTGTAATTTTCACACGGTTTAGTTTGGAATGTTGCATATAATAGAGTATTTGAACCGGTTCTAAAATCCATCAACGCTGTGAATAGAACCAACACTTTGATATCAATTAAAACGTTTGCTTTATTAGTATAGTACGTAATATTGATAGATCTACTGATTGAATGCAGCTAAATATAACTGCGTCATAGTACTTCTTCAAACATGACTGGTCTCTGATCTAGTGGTTAATAGCCCTGACTGCTATATAGGAGGTCATGCGTTCGATTCCCACCCAAGCTTGGGAAGAGCATCGCCGTGTCCTCGTGGGGGCGATCGGCGGCGATCTCTCGCGCCGGGGCTTGGTTCAAGCCATGCTCCGGAGCGAGGAGGAGTGGCAGGCGGTCGCCTCCTTTTGCGAAGCAGTAATGCTAGTAAAGGAGGAGGCCGACCGCATTAGGCAAAGGATCACACGCCGCCGCCGCCGCCGGGTTTCCGATCCCAATTTCCGGCCACCGTAGGCGCGGGCTCGCGGACGGTGGGCAATGGGTAGCTCGCTGTCCGTCCGTCCGGTAACAGACCGGTCCGAGCTCAGGTCGTCTACGGCGCGCACCGTTCCCGCGCGCCTCAAGGAGTTGTCAGCAAACTGTAGGGGTCCAGCAGGGCCGAAGCCTACTGGGGCCCAAAGGTTATGTGAGACTGTCACCACGGGCCCCAGGATAAAGGCAAGGAATGGAAAGGTAAGTTTTTAGTCAGTAAAAGTCTGACACTGTTTCCCGCCCCACCCAAGGGCGGGATTCGTCATTGGATGATTTTACCTACGTTAAAAAAAAAAAAAAAAAAAAAAAACCCAAGACATATGTTTTCGTGATGAACGCGATCATTTGTTCTGTGTCTGGGTGTAATATATCAATAATAGTAGGTATTTATAGGATGCATATGTAGGATTTGGGGATTGGGAAATGAAACAGTCTTCTTATCAACGTCTTATTTTCGTTTTTAGCACACCTTCGTCGTACCAATCCGTCAAACGTCCTCTTACACGTTCTCTCTCCTTCCTCTCTTTCTCACACTTACCATCTCATTCATATAGCTACATTCAAAATTCCCACATTTATATTTAGAAATATATAAGTATGTTTGTACTCATAGTACAAACTCTGCTTAGTTTGGGAGTAGATGTTATTTAAGACTAGGTTTAATATTGTATTAAATAAAGAAAACTATACACAATTACAAAGTGATGCAATCTAATAAACAACACTTACTATTATAATCACTTAATTTAATCTCACTAAATCATCTCTATTGTTACTTTTGGAATAAAAAACAAATTCAAATCACTCAGAATAACTCAAACAAGGAACGAAAACATAAAACATTTACAATCAAATGCTTCGGACATTAAATATTTTGTGTTAACCACAAAACAGAGCTTTATTATGAAAATGCTGAGTAATAAGATTACGTAAAATATTTAAGAGCTCATTTATACAATTTCTTTTGATGTAATACCAACGAGATCTCCTTAATTATCTTACAAAGCTAACTTTTGGTTACAAACATAAATCTTTGGTTTATAATTTTTATTATTCAAACCGAGACACATTTTCATACAACCGCTCTTACGTGATTATGACGTTATTAAACTCAACTTTCTGTAAATATTTTTGGGATACAGATATCTTGGATACGTAGACTGGGTTTCTTTTGAAATCAAAATATAAAATAGTGTAAAACTAATCCAGTAAGGATCTCTGAAAATGCTTTATTTCGCGAATGCTTTAGCCATTCACAGTGAAGTCATAATTTAAAAAAATAAATTTATTGAAACGTTGGACCGTTGCACATTACATCACTTTTTTTTTATTTTTTTTACAAAAACTTATGAAAGTTTAAAAAAGAACGCGTAATTCCTGGAATAAGTTTTGTTACATATTCGAGTGAATGACGGAATTACCGGATAGCAACAGAGCGTTCAGGTGTTATCTCTCTTTTTACCACCATGCTCAGGTTGCAGACAGTCTGGTCGGGAAGTGCTCTTTTATTAAGTGGTAATGGGCAGGGTATATTGCTCGTAGAGCAGATGTTCGATCAGCTTATGGAGTGGCGACTAAGTACCAGAAGATGAAGCGTTGGAAGGTTTCCCATAATGTAGACCGATGACCTAGTGAGAGTTGTGGTAATCCGACAGATTTGAAGCTCACAGGCAACACTTGGGCTGCCCTAAGTGTCGCCTCAGCGGGCCTTTGTCCAACTGTGGACATCTTTAGTCAGAAATAGATAGACAGATAGACAGATATTTTTTAATTTTCTCTTTACGAATCAATAGTATTTCATGTACCGAATCGACCCTCCACGGGATTAAAACGACCAAAATTTAACGGTGTATATATTATTATGTATGTTTGTTACTCCTTTACGCTCAAACGGCTAAACGGACTTGGATGAAATTTAGCAAAAGAGTAGACTAGAGGCTAGGAATCTAACATAGGGTATTCTTTGAATTCATAACTTTGACGTATATCTAATGAAAATCCGGGGACTTAACATGACGAGTAAAAATGTCGGGCGTGCGAGCCAAAAAGAGGGATGGAGTATATTTTCTATATAGCTCCATCCCTTTAGCAGTTCAGTTTAGGTCGTAAAATGGATTGCATTTAGGCCTCGTGGTAGCACTGCTGGTTTTATTTAGATCTTTAAGTTCATCATGTTTTTGACTGGCCTGTTGGTCTAGTAGTTAGTGACCCTGACTGCTCTACCGGAGGTTGTGGGTTCGATTCCTACCCAGGACAAATGTTTGTGTGATGAGCACGATCATTTGTTCTGTGTCTGGGTGTAATTTATCTATAATATTTATGCTATACAAGCTCTGCTTAGCTTGGGACTAGACGGCGGTATGTGTGATAGTTGTGGAATATAAAATATTATCAGACTTTTAAAAATAACACAAAATTTACTATTATTCAAACATTTAGCTTGCCTTGTCAAATGTATATTTTCATCACAATTGTTTCTTCTCATTGTTACGACTTTTTCAGTCATAATTTCGAAATTAGTACAACCGCGTAGTGCCCTAAATCTCAACTTGACCGTGGCATAGCAATTGATCAACGAAAAAACTAGGCGTCCTCGGTTGTAAAGTAACCAACGATTTTTTTATCTATACTTTTTATTAGCGTTATTGGTTATAAAAGTACATTATGTACTGGACTATAAATATTTATTACCTACTTACTTTGGCTAGTGGTTTTATTTGTGTGAAAACTGTTTTATTAACCCAGGAAAAATGTTTGTGTGGTGAACACGATCATTTGTTCTGTGTCTGGATGTAATTTTATATATAACTAGCAACCCGATACACATAAACCATCCTCTTGAATCACTCTATCTAATAAACAAAACTGCATCAAAATCCTTTGCACAGTTTTAAAGATCTAAGCATATATAGGGGCAGACAGCGGGAAGCGACTTTGTTTTATACTATGTAGTGATATGTATGTATTTAGAAATATATAAGTTTGTTTATTTGTTGTCTAGTACTCATAACACAAGCTCTCTTTAGCTTGGGACTTGACGGCGTTGTGTGATAGTTGTGGAATATCAAAAAAAAAAAAAACTTCATCATCATTATCAGCCGTTTGTTTTCACTAGTTACTTCAGAAGTTCCTTCGGAGAAACTCTTCTTCTCAGTCGGTAGACTCTTGTCAGAGTGGTCGTGGTCATTATTGTGAATCACGATGAGTGATCACCTTGGCCACCGCGGACTGCAGCTTTCGTAGACCGAGCGCTTAGTTGCGGCCTTGATCTGGTCTACGTGGCCTGGTACCCTCAACTTTGCCCTTCACTACGAGACGCTCTATGAAGTCATCACCACGACGAGATACATGGCCGAAGAAGGTCAAAATGCGCGACTGCACTGTGGATGATAAACACTGTCAGAAGAACTACTGACCTGCTGAAGGTCTACACGATAGTGAATAGGCTACCATCTAGCAATGCGTCAGTGGAGGGACCTACAGCAAAATGGTTGGTACGTTTTTTCTGTGGGGCATACGGTGCTAAAGGTTCCTATTGTCATCAGGTGGCGCATATTTATTTTCAGTAAAAATTTAGGACAGTCAACTACGTTCAAAACCTTGTACTAATGCTGTTAGAATAATAGGATGAAGGCTCGTAAAGATTTAAGGACTACCTTCTGCCAGCGGCATTGCCCGCGTGTCGATTTCTCCATACAAACTTCCAACCCCCGTTTTACCCCCTTAGAGGTTTTTTTATGGTAGGTAAAATCATCCAATGACATCTCCCGCCCTTAGGTGTGGCGGAAGATAGTGTCAGACTTTTACTGACTAAAAAATTACCCTGTTCCTTCATTGCCTTGGTTCCAGGGCCCTGGTATGCACTTTCGAGATAAAGAGTCTTGACAGACAGCCAGACAGACAACAAACATATCCTCCTATTTTATTCCTTTTGAGGTACAGAACGCTAAAAAAAGCAACAAACATACACCCAAACACACAGTCTTTTACATTTATAATATTAGTAGCACGATTGTTGATAGTACAATCGAGGTACATAGTCATTATCAATCTGGTTCTTGCACGCCCACACAAATTGTATGTGATTAATGGTTACATTCATCAATCAAGTTCAAGACAAAATCATTTGTTTTAAATAGAGTTACCTTTCTGTCTTGTCTCTAGAATTAATCGACTTGAATGATAGCTTGGTGGTGCTGTGGTTGAGTGATTCGCGCCTTGCGTTTCCCGTGGTCACTTCCCGTACGAAACAATTTTTTTATGAGCTACACATAGGTTCTTGTAAATGTTCTGGATTTTTGTGTTTTGTGTAGGTGAAATTACTGTTGTATCGAGATACAGGAGTAATCTTTAGTTTGTTGCATAGCATAGCATCAGCCTTGTAATGTTCCCACTGCTAGGACTCAGGCCTCCTCTCTAGTAGAGGGAATGGGCCGTAATCCACCACGCAGGCCTAGTGCGGGTTGGTGGATGTCACACGTCTTCGAATTTTTGGTTCTAGGACATGTCGGTTTCCTCACGACGTTTTCCTTCACCGTTTTGAGAGCAGTGGTGATGAAATAAATTACACAAAGTAATGCTCCTGGCTGGGTTTGAACCCGTGACCTACAACTCGTAAGTCAGGGCCTTTACCACTCATTGACAGATTCAAAGCTGTCTTATTTACGACGATGTTTGTCTTACGACATACAAAACAAAGGTCAAAAACATTTTTTTTTGTTAACTGGGAAATCATCATAATGACATCTTCCTCTCTGGAGTGGGTCGAGAGGAAGTGTCAGACTTTTATTGACAAAAAACCCACTTGTGTCCTTCGATTGCCCTTTGCGTTCCAAAATACTCGCGGACCTAGCGGGCATCGGCCCTACTGAGTCTCTACAGTTTTGCTTGCTTTGAGGCACGCATGGAACCCACCAAGGACGGACGCCAAGACGGCGAGCTACCTAGTGCTCGTCATACCCAAACCCACGCCTACAGTGGCTGGGAATCGCCCTTTTGAATCCCAACACCCGGGGCGTCTCCTTCTAATCTTAACGTAGAGTCTTGAACTTTGTTACATAATAAATTAATATATCCATAATTAAGTAGTTAGACAAAGTTCCACAGTTATATCACACTTCATAATCGTTGTAGAACCTTTGCCTACTGACCTACTGGCATCCTATGTGTGTAGGACAATGTTGCCATAAAACGCACATAACATTATCGTTAGAAATAATAACTAATGACATATTTGTTATTATCGTAAACATGCGGAGATTTGTTTTGTCATTTGTCGAAGGTATTTCAATGAAGAATTGAATAGGGGTCAGGCAGAGTAAATGCCTAAGGCATTATATCCGCCATTGTACAAACATACAAAGATGGACACGGCATTTTCTACCAGTCTACTATGGGTGCTTTTAGTGTTCCGTACCTCAAAAGGAAAAAACGGAACCCTTATTGGATCGGGCTTGCGGACGGCGAGCAATGAGTAGCACGCTGTCCGATCGTCCAGTAACCGACCGGACCGAGCCCAAGTCGTCAACGGCGCGTACTGTCATCGAACCGTAGTCGAAGCCTGCTGGGGTCAAGGGCCGTTTTCTGAGAGGAAGGCTTAGCCCCGGTATGATAGGCAACGAAGGAACGGGGTAGGTTTTTGGTCAGTAAGAGTCTGACACTATTTCCCGCTCCGCCCAAGGGCGGGATTTGTCATGATTTTACCTACCATAAAAAAACCCTTATAGGATCCTATAGGATATTTTGTTGTTCGTCTGTCCGTCTGTCTAGACCCTTTATCTCAAGAACACGTGAAGTTATCTAGTTGTAACTAAAACTCAAGTCTGTAGTCTCTTGAAGCTGAGAAAAAATCAAACTTCTAAGTGAACGGAAAAAAAATTACGGCGGTTTATATTGCAAAAAACGTACATTTCGACACTCTCAAGAGAATCAAAATTCATCTTAGGGTACTTTCCGCCCAGACCTCGACCGTGCCGGTCCGACAGACCCCGTGTGGTCCGCGTTGGGCGCTGAGGCAGCTGGACAGGGACCTGCTCCAGGAAGCCGCGATAGTACAGGCCTGGGTGCAAGCACCGGACAGGCCTGTCGACATCGACGTCGAGGCGGACTGGTTCCAGGTGGCCATGTCGCAAATCTGCGACACGGCCATGCCCCGAGTCCGGCCAGGACGTGCCCGGCGCCAAGTACACTGGTGGTCGCCAGAGGTTGCGGCACTGCGCGATGCGTGCAATGCTGCGCGACGCCGGTATACTAGACACCGCAGGCGCCGCACCCGTCCACCGGGTGCGGAGGCCATAGAGGCGGAGCTGTATGAGGGATACAGGGCGGCAAAGCGCACCTTCCGAGCGGAGATAAAGCGGGCCAAACTCGAGGCCCGCAATGTGTGGCTGGAGTCTCTGAACGTCGATCCGTGGGGACGCCCATACAAAATGGTGATGGAGAAACTCCGCCCATGGGCTCCCCCGCTGACTCAGAGTCTCCGGCCCCAGCTCGTGGAGGGTGTGGTGGGCGCTCTGTTCCCTACGCGAGGGGAGCATACTCTCCCGCCTATGGCTCCGCCACCAGCAGCGGTGTCCGATGCGGACCACGACGGCAACGACGGCAACAATGCTCCAGAGGTGACCGAGGTGGAGATGAGAGTGGCGGTGCGAAGGCTGAGTGCCAAGAACACCGCCCCAGGACCCGATGGCTTGCCTGGAAAAGCCTGGGTCCTGGCCATGGAGGAACTCGGGTCTCGACTGAGAGGGCTCTTCAGCGCATGCATGGAGAGGGGCCAGTTCCCGCTTCGCTGGAAGACGGGGAAACTGGTCCTTATCGCGAAGCCGGGGCGCCCCGCGGACTCTCCGTCCGCGTATCGGCCCATTGTGCTGCTCGACGAGGTGGGCAAGCTCTTTGAAAGAGTAATTGCAGACCGCCTCGTCGTGCATCTGGCACGGAAGGGGCCGGATCTTGCGGACGGCCAGTTCGGATTTCGCAGGAGGCGCTCCACTGTGGACGCCATCATGCGCGTGCGAGCCCTCACGACGGGGGATGCAGTGTCCCGGGGCAGGTGTGTCTTGGCGGTGTCTCTGGACATCGCCAACGCCTTCAACTCCCTGCCCTGGAGTTGCATTGGTAGGGCACTCCGGTACCACCGGGTGCCCGACTACCTCTGTCGGGTGATCGAGGCCTACCTGTCGGACAGGTTCATCATCTACCCCGGTCATCAGGGGGAGTTGAAACGGCGAGAGATGTCGTGCGGTGTTCCGCAGGGATCGGTACTAGGGCCGCCCTTGTGGAACATCGGGTACGACTACGTGCTGCGCGCCGACCTCCCCGACGGGGTCAGCGTGGTCTGTTACGCAGACGACACGCTGGTCCTGGCGCGGGGACGGTCGTACCAGGCGGCGGTCGAACTAGCGACGCGCGGGGTTGCGACAGTCGTGGAGAGGATACAGCAGTTGGGACTCGAGGTGGCATTGCACAAGTCTGAGGCCATGTGTTTTCACGGCCCTCGGAGCGCGCCACCTCCGGGCTCCCAATTAACGGTAGGAGGAGTTCACATCGGCGTCGGGTCGACGATGAAGTACCTGGGACTCGTCCTCGACAGCCGGTGGAACTTCAAGGAGCACTTCCGACGTCTGGCTCCCAGGTTGAATGCGACTGGGGCTGCGCTCAAGCGGCTCCTGCCGAACCTAGGGGGTCCAGACGCCTCCTGCCGGAGGCTCTACGCAGGCATCGTTCGGTCCATGGCCCTTTACGGTGCGCCGGTGTGGGCGCCATCGCTACGGAAGCGAGTGGCGGCCCGGCTAACCGCCTGCCAGAGGGTCATGGCCATCCGGATGATCCGCGGATACCGTACGGTGTCCTGCGAAGCGGCGAGCCTCCTTGCTGGCCTACCACCGTGGGATTTGGAGGCAACAGTCCTTGCACACATGCATGACTTACGCGTGGAGATGCAACGTCGGGGCGAAACTCCGCTGCCGCGACAAGTCGCGGCATGGCGGACAGAGCTCCGGCGGGATCTCATGGTGAAATGGCGAGAGCGATTGTCGCAACCTCGTGCTGGGCACGCCACGATCGAGGCGGTAAGGCCCCTCTTTGAGGCGTGGCTGGAAAGGCCACCGTTCCGTTTGGCGCAGGTGCTGACCGAACACGGCAAGTTCGGTCCGTACCTGTACAAGATTCGTGCGGAGACGACGACCGGGTGTCGCCACTGTGCGGACCGCCCGGTGGACACGGTGGAGCACACAGTCGAGGTGTGCCCCGCTTGGGAAGAGCAGCGCCGTGTCCTCGTGGGGGCGATCGGCGGCGATCTCTCGCGCCGGGGCTTGGTTCAAGCCATGCTCCGGAGCGAGGAGGAGTGGCAGGCGGTCGCCTCCTTCTGCGAAGCAGTAATGCTAGTAAAGGAGGAGGCCGACCGCCTTAGGCAAAGGCGGACACGCCGCCGCCGCCGCCGGGTTTCCGATCCCAATTTCCGGCCACCGTAGGCGCGGGCTCGCGGACGGTGGGCAATGGGTAGCTCGCTGTCCGTCCGTCCGGTAACAGACCGGTCCGAGCTCAGGTCGTCTACGGCGCGCACCGTTCCCGCGCGCCTCAAGGAGTTGTCAGCAAACTGTAGGGGTCCAGCAGGGCCGAAGCCTACTGGGGCCAAAGGTTATGTGAGACTGTCACCAAAGGCCCCAGGATAAAGGCAAGGAATGGAAAGGTAGGTTTTTAGTCAGTAAAAGTCTGACACTGTTTCCCGCCCCACCCAAGGGCGGGATTCGTCATTGGATGATTTCACCTACGTTAAAAAAAAAAAAAAACCATAGATGTCATTACATCGCTCGTTGGATGCAGTTAAAAGTTAAAAATAGGTCCTAAAATCTTAGTTAAAAAAAAACAAAACTATTTCTCAAAAAGTAGTTCCTATTCAAATCCCGAATGGCCAATTTCTCTCTCTTTAAAATCCCTGAGGGCTTTAAATTCTATTTAATTTGGGTGATCCGTAAGTATTAAACTGGCGGTATAATAAAATAACCTGTCCGGGTCCTTGCGGGCCGGTACGGGCCGGTTGGAACCGCAATCCAGCCCGAAAGTAAATTTTCACACCGCATTATCGTGAGTGATAAAAATACCGTGCTGGGGGACCGATACCTATCCTTTTCATCATAGATTAGCTTTAGAATTCAGAAGCAGATTATGTAACATCCTGTTTTATTCGGTATCACCTTTCTAAAAAAATCAATCATTGTGTTTTCTATGGAAGATACCAACTTGATGCACTTCAATCCATTAAAAACGAGCTGAGCGAGTCAATGACCTGTAGGTAGTTCTAGGTTGTTACGTACTAACTACCTACAGGTCATTGACTCACTCAGCTGACATTTATTTAAAGAAATTAATTTCGTACAAGCGTAAATTAATTATTATTCGAGTTTAAAAAGTATCTTACTTTTTAAAGTTTATCTTTACAAATCGATAGTGTTTCATGATCGACCCTCCACGGAATTAAAACGATCAAAATTTAGGCGTGTATAAGCATGTTCCTCGTACTACATGATCTTATAAATAAAAAGTTTGAAAATTTTCTTTTCTTTCTTCTTTCTTTCTATAACGTGACTTAAGAACTAAGGGTGTTTTTAATACCATGCGGATTTCATCACGCATGCAGATTTGCTCCGTATGCACAAAAAAGCGAAAATTTCAAAAGGCAAAAAAGCGCGTCCCGCGTGCATATCTCACGCATTACAATAAATACTTGTATGAAAAGGGCATTTACGCATGCGTTGTAAATCTGCATGCGTAATGAAATAAGTACGATATTTAAAACAACCTAAAATTCAGGGCCCGGACTAGACATAACACATCTATTATTTGTTTAACATAGGTTGTAGTATACAGATCTTAAATTATAGTTCATAGGTCGCTATGTTATGCCTAGAGGCGTACAAATATATGGTCGCATGCAAAGAGATAAAGTGCTAGTTATGTCAAAATTAATTTGTAGATGACAAATGAATATAACAAAACAATATAAATGTCACAATATGGAGGAATGTCAATGCGTAAATAAATAATCATCCTATTTAATTATCTATGCCTACTGCGACTCTGCTGCTAGAAATAGAGCTCTTACAAACACAAGCTGTACCACGACAGCTGGTCTGCCAACTTCTGGTTCCAATGTGCCCAGCCAGTTTTCAAAGGCCGTTCGTACTTCTAGCTGGGGCCGACTACGCCCCATACACCCATACGAGGTTTCCACCCTTATTCAACTAATTACTCTACCGCGGGCTTCGCCCACTCGAAAGGCGGTTTCTCCATACAAACTTCCAACCCCCATCTTAGGAATGAAACTAGGTGTAGACATCTGTCTTCACCACAGATATAGATAGACATAGATAACGCAAGCATCACGATCTATATGAAAACCAAGCGTGCTATTTTTTGACTACCTATTATGACGTCACAATCACTATTTAGTGAAGACGCCGCCGCGTACGGCGTCCCCCTCGCTCCACCCCCACACCAACAGCACAATTAACCATTTTTATATTTTTAACTATGTACATTTTTAGCTGTACTCCGATGCAGACTGAGCGCGAAAGTGACCACTTACGATTTTTGTACGTAAGCTAGGCACGCGAAGTAGTTGCTCTTGCGTTATCTAGGTATATCTATATCTGTGGTCTTCACCCTATAAAGAACCTACTTGCCAAATGTTAAGTTTGTAGGTGTTATAGTTTCTGAGATTTTGAGATTGACCTGCGAGTGGTATTTTGCTTTTATACATATAGATAACCAAGCAAGACAACCAAGGTCACCAAAATAGACCGAAAAATCGCCAAACCAAAGTGGGAGTGCACAATGCTCGTAGAACGGATTTTCGATGAGGCCGAAAGGTTCTAGAGTAGCGACCGCGCACTGGAAAACGCAATGTTGGAAGACCTCCCACAAGGTGGACCGAAGACCTGGTGAGAGTCGCGGGAATGCGGTGGATGCGAGACGCACATGACCGTTCATAGTGGCGACACTTGGGGGAGGCCTATGTCCAACAGTCGACGTCTTTCGGCTGAAATGATAATGATGACATATAGATAATTTTTTATTTTTTGCTTCGCTTGCAATTCAAACTAAATTAGATCAGCGGCCCAGAAAACATCACATGAGCAATTCATAACAAGTCGTGTCATGGCGGACAGAGTTCCGGCGGGATCTCATGGCGAAATGGCGTCAGCGACTATCGCAACCTCGTTCGGGGCGCGCCAAAATCGAGGCGATAAGGCCCATCCTTGAGGAGTGGCTGGAAAGACCTCACGGCGTTTTAAACTTCCGCACGAAGCAGGTCCTTACCGAACATCACCCAAGTCGTTGACGGCGCGTTCTGTTCCCGCGCGCCTCAAGGAGCTGTCAGCAAACCGTAGAGGCTCAGCCTGCTAGCTGCAGGCAGGCAGGGTCGAAGCCTCCTGGGGTCATGGGTCAGCTTCCGAAAGGAATACCCGGCCCCGGCACTATAGGCAACGAAGGAACGGGGTAGGTTTTTAGTCAGTAAGAGTCTGACACTACTTCCCACTCCGCCCAAGGGCGGGATTTGTCATTGGATGATTTTACCTAGCATAAAAAAAAACATGAGCAATTCATCTAGAGCAAATCATATTCCGAATTCCTAGCAGATCATAAGCAATTCTTCTAATGTTCGTAAAATGGTTGCACAAATTAGTCGAATCATACTCAATTCACTGCATATCAGAATCATATTCCTTGTAAATATTGCCGTATAAAAAAAAATATGATTCATATTATGATTCTACAAAAGTGGCCTTTTTAGACCTGCTGCTGTATCATGTATCTCTGTTTTCCGACTAACCTATCTTCATAGTCAATTCAATATAAATATTTACGGTAAGGCAACCGTTTTATAGGTGCAATAAAATCATGCTGAACCGCACTAAATTGAAGGAGAATTACCCTTTTTCGCATGATACCGCGGGTTTCGGTGCCGGGCCTAATAATAGGTCCATACTAAAGCAGTTCCGTTTTAGCATAGCGAAAACGGCCATCGACCCTAAAATATGTCTTTGTAGTAACGTGGTAATAAAATTGCAGTTGTATTTTAGGTAAAAAATAGAATAGAATAGAATCGTTTATTTCTGGTTATCACATATACTACTTTTGTTGGTGTCGAATATTAAGTGAGTTAAGTAGAAAGAGTAAAAAGCAATTTCACATATTAGTTTATGCAATAAAAATTACAAATAAAAAAAAAATTGAGGGCAGTTTTAAAATAAAAAGCACAGCCTTTCGCATAGAGTAGCCAGCCTTTCGGTTTTTTTACAGGATGCATTTTAGAGTGTGCGCGGGACTTGCATGAATATATAAGTACCAATTCTATTGAGGATCACGACAGATATTGATTTAGGACGGTTTTATTTCAATACTGTCTTCTTACAGCAGCTTCACTTGCGTGAAAGGCTATTTTTTCTCCAAAGGAACACACTCTTGACTTGGCCTAACCGTGTACCCCGTTTTATTCAAATCCGGTTAGATGTTAAAATTTGAAGAAAAAAACTGCCCCGGCACGATAGGCAACGAAGGAACCGGGTAGGTTTTTAGTCAGTAAGAGTCTGACACTATTTCTCGCCCCACCCAAGGGCGGGACTTGTCATTGGATGATTTTACCTACCATAAAAAAACCTATGTCTGTGGTTTTATTTAAGTTTCTATCTCGAAAAAATGTCTTTAAATTTTCTTAAAAGATATATATTTAATATCATTTACGCAAAAATCCTTTGAAAATTTTTAATAAAGCATCAATTTGATACGAAGTTTTACCCGCGACGTTCATATAAGCCCCAGTGTCATCTACTTGCACCTACCCTCCGGTGACAGACACGTGAAGATTGAGTTTCAGACTCCGTACAAAGACATTATTACACTTTGAACTTACCTACTCATAAAATATGTAAGTCACAAGTTTACAATATATTGCTTTTGTGAAACATTTGTTTAAAAGTTTTATAATAGGGTTTTAAATCATAACTTTAATTTTGAAATATATATTTTTTTTAATTCATTTTTGTCATTGCATTGTATATATTTTTTTTAAAGCTTGTCGCGAGATTTTGAAAATATTAAAATCAATAGACGAAGTTTTTTAATTTTTTAACTTATTTAATTTATGAAGTTATTTAGCTGTGTATTTACACAGTTAAATCTCGCGACAAGCTTTTATATCATATAAATTGTGTAATGCCGTTATAAATTGATAGTAAAAGTTATAAAGGAAAAGGTTATTTTCTCCTTTTTAGCCCATTTAATTGAAAGCTTGTTTTTAAAAAAGTTTTTTTATTTGTAATTTATTTTTTACTTTTTAGTTATACCTTATTTAAATCACATTTGTATTCTGAGCAAGTCCTTTCATTTGTTACCCATATTATAGGAAAGCATAAGAAACTTAGTCTGCTATCTTTAGAAGTCTGCCAGGATTTTTTTTTATTTTATTTTTTTATGGTTGGTAAAATCATCCAATGACATCCCTTGCCCTTGAGCTTGGTTCGATCTGTTACCGGACGGACGAACAACGAGCTAACCATTCATGCCCACCGTCCGCAAGTCCGCGCCTACGGTGGCAGGAAATCGAAATCGGAATTACGGCGGCGGCTGCGGCGTGAGCGCCGTTGCCTGATGCGGTCGGCCTCCTCCTTTGCTAGCATTACTGCTTCGCAGAAGGAGGCGACTACCTGAGAAGTCTACCAGGATGGATTTATGAAACAAAAATGATAGTGGTGGATCGTAAGACTAACAATCAACCTAACTTACATGAAATAGCCAATTGCGAATTTGTCCAGAGTTTATCTACCTAAGATCCACAATCACAAATACTGGAAAATGCGGAGAAGATTCAAGCACCGTAAAAAGATTGACGCTCTTGAAATGTGACGCTGGAGGCGTCTACTGATGATAAAACAGACTGCTCACCGTACTAAAGTTTCCATTCTTAAAGAGTTTTGCATTAAAACAGAAACTTTCGTCGATTGTGCAACAGCGAATTTTTAAGATGTTTGGATATATCATAGGCAATGAAAGCTCTTTGGAACGTTTAGTGGTACAGGGAAGAGTAGAGGGCCTACGTTCTCGCGGCCAATCACCTACCAGATGGACAGACCTCACTAAATCATCTTCGAAGTGTTCCCTCATTGAATGTACACGAAGTTCGTGGAGATGATGAAGAAGTCTCGCAAAAGCCGAAACCAACCTACCAGACGATCCATGAACATTACCACTCCACCAAGAGTATGACTGAGAAAAAGGAACATATTGGATTTAGAGTAATGTCACTTTATTTTTCAAATTACTCTCTGCAAGCCCTTTCAATTGGTACCTATTTTGTAGGAGTGTATTAAAACTAACTAGTACGATCGATGGGGTTGTGTCGTTTAACTGCGAAGTTCCAATGACCACGATACAGCTCCATCATCAGACCCTGGTTACCATATAGGATCCAAATACTCGTCATTAAAAACCAAATAAGCCTAAAGTCGATGGGATTGTGTCGATTTCTTACGAAGTTCCTATGGTAACCTTCCAGTTCCATCATCAAAATCTGGTTACCATATAGGATCCAAGCACTAGTCAATACAAATCAAATGAGCCCAATTTCGATGGGGTTGTGTCGTTTAACTGCGGAGTTCCTATGACCACGTTCCAGCTTCATCATCAGACCTTGGTTACCATATAGGATCCAAGTACCATCATTACAAATCAAATGACCCTAAAGTCGTTGGGGTTATATCGTTTAATTGCGGAGTTCTTATGGCAACCTTCCAGCTCCATCATCAGACCTTAGTTACCATATAAGATGCAAGTAATCATCAATAATAATCAAATGAGCCCAAACTCGATGGGATTGTGTCGATTTCTTACGAAGTTCCTATGGTAACCTTCCAGCCTTATCATCAGAACCTGGTTACCATATAGGATCCAAGCACTCGTCAATAAAAATCAAATGAGCCCAATTTTGATAGGGTTGTGTCGTTTAACTGCGGAGTTCCTATGACCACGTTCCAGCTCCATCATCAGACCTTGGTTACCATATAGGATCCAAGTACTCGTCATAACAAATCGAATGAGCCTAAAGTCGAGGGGGTTATATCGTTTAATTGCGGAGTTCCTATGGCAAACTTCTAGCTCCATCATCAGACCCTGGTTACCATATAGGATCCAAGTACTCGTCAATACGAATCAAACGAGTCCAAATTCGATGGGGTTGTATCGTTTAACTGCCTAGTTCCTATGATCACCTTCCGGTTCCATCATCAGACCCTGGCTATCATACAGGATCAACGTACTCGTCAATACAAATAAAACGAGCCCAAATTCGATGGAGTTGTATCGTTTAACTACGGAGTTCCTGTGACCACCTTCCGGCTCCATCATCAGACCCTGGCTACCATATAGGATGAAAGTATTCGTCAATACAAACTAAACGAGCCCAAATTTGATAGGGTTGTGTCGTTTAAGTGCAGAGTTCCTGTGACCACCTTCCAGCTCCATCATCAGACCCTGGTTATCATATAGGATGAAAATACTCGTCAATACGCATCAAACGAGCCCAAATTCGATGAGGTTGTATCGTTTAACTGTGGAGTTCCTATGATCACCTTCCGGCTCCATCAACAGACCCTGGCTATCATACAGGATCAAAGTACTCGTCAGTACTAATCAAGCGAGCTCAAACTCGATGGGTTTGTATTGTTTTATTGCTGAGTTCCTATGGCTACCTTCCAGCTCCATCATCAGATCAGCTCCATGTCATCATAATGTTGCATTGTCACCCGATTTACACATGCGTGTGAAATTTCAGCTCAATCGGTTGAAGATATCTGCTTCAAAATTGAGTTGCAAGATTTGAGCCGAACATACATAGTTACATACAGTGCAAGCTAATAGAAAGCTTGTAAAAACGCAGACTTTTAGTCAGAAAGAGGCAGGTTTTATTCAGAAAAAGTTTTATACTACCTCGCTTAACCCTAAGCGGTAGTAGTTTTTGATGTTGCGGGAGCAGTTCTTACCTCAGAAAAAAAAACGGTAATTTAAAAAACTAAAAAACCCGACTGCTTTTCTGAGCATTCATGAAAAAGCCCTAAAACAAGAAAGTCGTTGTACCCGATTGCACTTAACCATATAATATTTTAAATACAAGATAAATTGTAGCAGTCGGGACCCATTCTAGAAATGGAGGCTTAGTGAATTCAGAGCACATACCTACGAGTATATTCACTAAGACTTTTATTTTATTACGATATCACTTTCACAGTAATTACAAAACTAACGACACCTCGCAAACTAAAATCCATCGAGCCGTTCGGGCCGCAGAGCGTGTCAAACATTTGAACTTGGCGCCAAAAATCCGCCATTTCGTTTTTATTTTTATTTTGATATACCTAGTGTCACTCTCACAGTAAATACGAATCTAACGACACGTCTCAAGCTAAAATCCATCGAGCCGTTCAGGCTGTAGAGCGTGCCAAACAATTATACATACATAAATACATACTCTCGAAAAACATAACCCTCCTTCTGCCGCAGTCGGGTAAAAAGCATAGGCCCCCGTTTTTTAAGGTACAAAATCATCCAATGACTTCCATGCTGAAGATGAGGATGCAGTGATTCCTCTTCAATCCTTCCTCAAAGAGGGGACTTACGAATAATTGTTGTTATTTACAGGGTGCACATTCCCTAAACCTTACAGACATAATGTATGACTGGCCTGTTGATCTAGTGGTTAGTGGATCTGACTGCTAAGTCGGAGGTCGTGGGTTTAATTCCCACCCAGGGCAAATGATTGCGTGATGAGCACGATCATTTGTTCTGTGTCTGGGTGTAATTTATCTATAATATATAGTTATTTAGAAATATCTAAGTATGTTTATCAGTTGTCTAGTACCCATAACACAAGCTCTGTTTAACTTGGGACTAGACGGCGTTGTGTGACAGGTTGTGGAAAAAGTGCCTTTTTTATACAAATACACACGCAATAAAAGTTAGTGATAATTATGACAAGATCAATATCAATTTGCCAGTTCTCGGAATAGACCTAAAGTTTCAGGCACGTTTAAAAGTTACAACCTCCAAGATACTGAGCGATGAAAATCTTAATAGGTATAAACAAATTATCCCACGCTGTCCCGACCAGAAACTTAGTAACAATTAATTAATTACCTACTATAAAACCGTCTAATTAATTGCTTTTCTAATTTAATTTGTTGTTCCGCTCGTAAAAACTGGGATTACTTAAACTTAAGTTAAAAATTTACGATTAAATACCTAATTAGATTTTGTGTTAGTTTTTGTATAATAAACATTAATTAGTAAATATTTAATATTAATAATATGAGTAAATCAAATTAAATTGATACTTATTATTATATAGATTACAAAACAAAAACGAAATAATAATAAATGAAACATGAATTATACGAATCAATACAAAAAAAATAAATGAAAATGATGTTTTTATACACCGTTAAATTTTGGTCGTTTTAATCCCGCGGAGGGTCGATTCGGTACATGAAACCCTATCGATTTGTAAAGATAAAAATGAAAAATAAAGTACTTTTTTTTTTAAACTCGAATTAATTTACGCCTGTACGAAATTGATTTCTTTAAGTACCGTCCGGTAACCGACCGGACCGAGCCCAAGTCGTCGACGGCGCGTACTGTTCCCGCGCGCCTCAAGGAGCTGTCAGCAAACCGTAGAGGCCCAGCCTGCTAGCTGCAGGCAGCCGGGTCGAAGCCTACTGGGGCCAAGAGCCGCTTTCTGAAAAGAAGGCTCGGCCCCGGTACGATAGGCTACAAAGGGACGGGGTAGGTTTTTTGTCAGTAACGGTCTGACACTATTTGCCGCTCAGCCCAAGGGTGGGATTTATCAGTGGATGATTTTCTTCTTCTCAGTCGGTATCACTCTTGACAGAGTGGTCGTGGTCATCACTTCAGGTGTTGGTGGCAAGCTTAACAACACGCCGCCACTCTTCTCTGATGGCCGCTTTCCTCGTGCATTCATGCCATGATGATGAGTCATTCACTGCCGCTCTTATCTGGTCAGTCCATCTCATAGGCGACCTTCCTCGTGGCCTGGTACCCTCAACCTTTCCCTGAACCACAGATCACTCAATAGCCACTTCCCCTCGGCGGTATACGTGACCATAAAAGGTGAGGATACGAGATTGTACCAAAGATGATAAACGCTGCTTGATGCCGAGTTCTCGAAGTATAGACTCGTTGGTACGGAATTCAATCCACAATACTCCGAGCATTCTCCTCCAGCACCACATCTCTAGAGCGTCAATCTTCCCTTTTCTACTTCCCGCAGGGGCCACGTTTCTGCAGCGTACAGGAATATGGGGAACATAAGTGCCCGAACTAGCCGGATTTTTGTGGCTCTATATATGTTACGATTCCTCTATATTTCCTCAACTTGTCCATTGCAGACCTTAAAATTGCTATACGCCTCTTCACTTCATCGACACATCCACAGTTGTTCGTAACTAAGGCTCCCAGATAAATGTATGATTGCACCACATCACAATTAGCAATTTGTGTTGTTTCTGGAGAATTGTTATTCACGCAGTCGAGAATCATCATTTTTGTTTTATTCCGGTTTATCCCAAGTCCGAACTCAAGGCTAACGCGTTCCATCTTGCCGAGAAGTTTTTCCATGTGCACCCAGCACATACTGGTGGCGAACAAAGTGGTGTCGTCCGCATATCGCAAGTTAGAGATTTTCAAGCCACCGATCGAGATGCCATCTGTCCAGTCTTCAAGTACAATCCTCATTATGATTTCTGTGTACACATTGAACAATATGTTGTATAAACCTGTTCTGTGAGCGCGCGGGAAAAGTCAGTCTTATGTATATTTCTTTAACATTTCACATTTCTGGGCGATTTTCTATCGCACAGATATTTATTAAGCTTTGTATTTTTTCTTCAAATGGCCTAGATGTCTTAAATTCTTTTTACGGACGAGTGTTTTGAATATCAGGTTTGGGTCGTCGTTATAGGTAAACTGAGCGAAATCGAAATTGTTGAAATGTAAATCCTGTTTATTTAAAATTTGTGAATTGACTAGGTATTTTCTGTTTATTTATACAACCTAGGATATGTGACACCAGAAACACGTGTCTAGCATTTTTATGTAAAGAATCTATATACAAAATTTGAAAATAAAAAGTTAAAAGCTTGTTATGTTACCTGATTGTTCACACAAACACATGGTCACTGGGCCATCCGGAAGACTGAGGGGTAGTTTTGCTCCCGTATTCATCTGTGCGCTGGTACCGAATGCCTGCTTTGACCTGCCGTAACCTGTGTTGTACTAAATGACGGTGGTGTCCAACTTGTGACTCCCATACCTTCTTAAATATTTTTGGAAAAAATATAACATCGCACGCTTAAAACAAAAGTGGCACTATACCAAAAAGGTGATTTATCAGCAATCATAAAGTTTTCAATGCACTTATTTACTCAATAAGATGTCGCGAATCAATTACTGAAGAAGACCAACTATTGGAACCTAAGACTTTGACAATCAGATTATAAACGGGTTGTGTTAGTTACATAGTTAATGACAATTAAAAACATAATAGTCGGACATGTGTATTTAGTTCTAAATATACTCAAAATAATATTGTGTGATGTCTGAAGATGAATTTATTTGTCATGTTTGAATTTATTTTTTGTACCGTTTTACTTCTTTGCAGAAGGAGGTAACCGGTACCCATTCTCTCGCGCTCCGAACCATGGCCTGAATCAGAGCCTAACGTGAGGGGTCTCGGCTGCTGATCGTCTTCACGAAGACACGTCGGTGCTAAGCCGAAGGGGGAGCGGACTTCTACCTTAAGCTTCACCGTGTCCTCCGGGAAATTTGTACAACACCCATGCGTATTATTTTCCGCTGTTCACAAAAACCTCCCGAAATAATCACCTCCGGCGAAGACCTGCATCAGGTAGAAAATAAGGACGTCGTGGCGCTTCAGTAGCGAAACTTCTTCCTTACCACCGCAATAGTGGCAGTTATCAAGATTTTTTACACGTGTTTTTTAGGTGAGAAAATCATCCAATGACGTCTCCCGCCCATAGGCGGAGAGGGAGGGTGTGTCAGACCTTTACTGACTAAAACCCACTCCTCCTTATTTGCCTTCGTTCCATGGCCCCGGGAACCTTTGGCCCCGGCGCTGACTGGGCCATTGCCTACCGCGTGCGGCCGCCTCTTTTGCTAGCATTACTGCTTCGCAAAAGGAGACGACCGCCTGCCACTCCTCCTCATGGCCTGTACCAAGGCCAGGCGCGAGAATTCGTTGATACAGTCACGAGATACTCATAATCATCTTCTTACCTTTGTCCAATGTTACTTGGATTCGGCGCAACACGTTTCTTTTCCGTTCTCTCCTGACACGTTATCACTTACTCCCTTTTCTTTCATATCACTCTGCACACAGAGCAAGGAGCAGGGGTGGCTGAGAGGTAACGGCCTCACCTTACGAGTTGTGGGTCGCGGGTTCAAACCGGGCCAGGCGCATTACTTTGTGTAATTTATTTCATCACCACTGCTCTCAAAACGGTGAAGGAAAACATCGTGAGGAAACCATCATAATTATCTTAGAACCAAAAATTCGAAGACATGTGACATTCACCAACCCGGACTGGGCCCGCTTGTTGGATTACGGCCCATTCCCTTTCTTTGAGAGGAGGCCTGAGTCCCAGCAGTGGGAACATTAAAAGGCTGATGATGATGATGATGACTCCTCACACAATCTACCCAATATTTTGTTGAGACTCATTGTCTTTCTGCTCTTGTCTTGTCTTTGGGTCAGCGCATCACGTTTTTTCTTCCATTCTATCCCATCTCATCACTAATATCGCTTCATTCCATTATCAGTCTCAACATAGAATTTTCCATAGAAATAAGCATCACCTACGTACTTACTTTTCTGTTTCTGTATTATTTTGTTCTATTATTGTGTGTATATGAATTGTTCAATAATAAATAATATTTTGTTTATTTTATTGCGTAGGCCATGCTTACTGGACTGCTGTTTAGGTAAGAGAGCCGGAACCAAATGCGTGGCTACCACCGTATCTGCCGTATCAATGATACGGGACCCCCGAGCTACAGGGTCCCCACGTGGCCAAAAATTCGCAACATGTTATCTACAATCATCTCGAAGGGTAAACCAAGCATTTGTAAAAAAAGCACCATTTTTTTTTTATGCAGGGCTTTTGTGGGACTTTCGATACGGGGCTCCTGTGGTACTAGCTACGCCACTGGCCGGGACGTGTGCTTCCCGAAACAATAGGACAAGTCTCTATATGTAATGAATGGCTGATCTAATGATAAACATCCAACACTAAGCACTCATAGCTTTATCATATAACATAGTTACTTAATGTATAAAACATGGCCAGAGAGTAGGTACTGGGTCTCGTCAAGACAGAGCTCCAGGTCTCGCCGCCAAATTTCCAGACTTTGTTATTCAGATTTGTAATAGCGGTATCAAAGGGACGGTGTTTGCCGACATCTGAGGTGCAGGGCTGTCTGTGACGTAGTGATGTATTCGAGTTTGATGTTTGGTGTAAGAAGAGGTCTTTTTTAGGGTTCGACACCTTAAAAGAAAAAAAACTGGGCAAGTGTGAGTCGCATACAGAGGGTTCCGTGCAAAATAGCTTACATAAATAAAATAGAATAAAACTTTACTGTAGGTACACCAAAAAATTACACAATTTATACACAAATATAAATCTATGGATACAATACCGGTCATATCGCTGATAGCGATATCTTCCAGACAACCTTAGGATGGATCGTAGGGACTTAAAATAATACAGGGAATAGTCTGCGGGGTACTGTAAAAAAAAAATCCCGAATCAAGTCTCGATGATAATTATTTCTGAATCGAAAAAAGGATTTTTCTTTTGTGACGTAACTATACATTTTCATGTTTTAGATTTATTCCTATACTTGTGCTATAAGATCTTGCTTCATGCCCTATTTCAGGGTTCTAAGTCAACGGGAGGTACCCTATGAATTTTGATTCCGTTGAAAGTGCCAAAATTGTGGTCAAAATATACGTTTTTTGCGACAAACGGTCGTACCTGCCCAGTTTTTAAGAAACTTCCGCACTCTCACGTTGTTTCGTTAAAAACCTTTGAAATATATTATAGCTAAGATGAAATTGTTACTTGAACGTTTTTCAGTTCAAGAATTTTTGCGCTTGACTGCGATCCCAAATATTGGTAAGCAGTGATGTAATCATTGATGATGAGGCGCACGAATTGGATTTCAGCCAATGAATCTCAAGAGTTGTCGACATGCCTATCGTACCAACAATGGAGTATCCATCATTTGTAGCAAGGCCTCTATAAAAGTCTGTAAAACATAATAATCCATAGCTTTCACGCAATGCCATCTAGTTCCAAACTAACCAGAGCTTGTGTACTCGTATCACACAAAATATTTGTGTATCACACAAACATTTGTCCAGGGTGAGAATCCAACACACGGCCTAGTGCATAGCAATCAGGGCCACTGACCAGTAGACTAACAGGCCTGTCGAATAACAAAGGTAACGTTTTATTTATTTATTTATTTTACAACAGGTACTCTCTTCACTAACAGTCGAAACCAACACGTGCAGAGAGTCATTACTTTATTACAATATAATATAAAATAATAATCACTCTCATGTAGATAATTGTATTAACTTGCATAACTAAACCTAAAAATCACATAAAATTATTGATTTTATCTCACTGACGTCATTTCCAACAAAAGCGATCACACACTTTTTCAACACATTTCAGCTGAGCTCACAAAAAATTACGCGTTGCACTGAATAGCCTTACAGCTTACTCGTATGAAAAAATTAATTAAACCCATCTTTAATATATCCACCGATCAGTTTTAATTAATTTTAAAATCCCTGGGCGATGGCAACCCTAGCCTAGCAGACAGCCCCAGCACTGGTTCAATTTCCTATTGAAAACTATCTGGTACAGTCAACGTAATGAATTTCTTAAAACTATTTAATTTCTTTGTTTCCTGATAGCTATAACATATACTGCATTTGTTTAGGTACTTAACTAAATGTATAATGTATGTGTATGTGTGTGTAATGTGTGTGTTTGTTATAATGAAGGTTCGGAAACATAATACTTCGAACAAATGATATTTCGGCTGAGAGTAACATTGGTGAAAAGTTTTCCGACCAAATGAAACGTTGGAGTTACAAAAAAAAAATCGAATTGAGAATAGGTCAACTAATACAGTGGCAGACGTGACTTCGAAGAAAAAAAAATGAAACAATAATTGATGAAAAGTTTTAGGTGAAATGAAATTCGGTCAAACGTTTTTCGAACTTATGATAAGTAACGAAAAAAATGGTGGGCTCTTTGAGATCGGTATATACTGGTCATGATGATTGACACATTATACATTGAGCTTTTGGAATGCTTACCTGTACTGAAGTTGATTTAATATTGGTGGAATTTCAATATACACCGTTAAATTTTAGTCGTTTTAATCCCACGGAGGGTCGATAAGGTACATGAAACACTATCGATTTGTAAAGATACAACGAACGAGTCAATGACCTTGTAGGTAGTTGTCGGTCGTTGCGTAGTAACTACCGACAATTATCAACAAGGTCAAACCTACAGTTCATTGACCTCATTCAGCTGACGTTTACTTAAAGAAATTAATTTCGTACATGCGTAAATTAATTCGAGTTTAAAAAAAGTACTTTATTTTTTAATTTTCTCTTTACAAATCGATAGTGTTCCATGTATCGAATCGAACCTCCACGGGATTAAAACGATTAACATTTAACGGTGTATATTTGAGATCATTCATTATTAGAGTAGCCTTAGTCTTCATATGAGTCCTGATCAATATGACATATGTTTTTTTTTTTTTATAGTTTCTCATTCGACCACTATATTAACCTATGGTAAGCGATAATGTGGTCGACGATAGACCACGCTTGCCTACACACAATCCATTCGCTCTTGACTTAAACAAATCGTAATCTAAAATATTGGAAGAAAGATAGATTTACTCATTATTGTACACCAAAAATAAAACGACAATAGGAACCTAAAATTAATAGGGTGTTACAATGGGCGGTCTTATAGCTAAAAGTGATTTTGTTACAGATAACCTTAGGACCTTTTTTTAGGTGGGAAATCATCAAATGACTTCTCCCGCTCCAGAGCAGAGCGCAAGGCAGTCAGACTTGTGGTGACCAAAACCCCCTCCTATTTTCCTTCGTCCTGCTGGGCCTCTACGGTTTTGCTGACATCTCCTTGAGGCGCTAATGGAACACTACACTACGCGCCGTCGACAACTTGGACTCGGGCCGCTCGATTACCTGACGGCCAAACGGCGAGCTACCCATTTCATTTTTACATAATTGGTCCGGTTACGTATAAATCCCTTACTCCTCTTTGTCACAAAACTGTTCTCAATTCAAATATTTGTACCTGACTTATGAGCCTCATTGTTCTAGAACAATTTATGTTGTTTTTAATATCGTGCAGATTTCTTCACGCATGCGAATTTGCTCCGCATGCGTAACCTCCACAAATTTCATTTTCATACAAGTATTTATTGTAATGCGTGCAATACGCACGCGGGACGCGGGTTTTTGCCTTTTGAAATTTTCTGCATACGGAGCAAACCCGCATGTGCAATGAAACCCGCATGATATCAATAACACCCTTATTAAGTATATTTATTTATTTACACTTTATTGTACAACATGATTACAATTATTATAAAGGGAAACCATAGAAAAAAGAAAAACATACAATCGGCGGTATATTCCACAATCTTAAAATAAACCCCCAAATGAAACAGTTTTTATTCTTCTATCATTATTTATTTTTCATTTACTTGCAATATTTTTGTCTGACTGTACTTCATTCACCCCCGGGCGTAAAGCGTGAATTAAAATTAAATGTAATATTATTGGACATTGAAATGCTGTGAAAACTTATTTACTTGCATATTTCAACTGTTGTGCAAAGGATGATTTTAATTATCTACGTGTTGCTTGTCAATGATTAAGATAATTATATACACCGTTAAATTTTAGTCGTTTTAATCCCGCGGAGGGTCGATTCGGTACATGAAATACTATCGATTTGTAAAGAAAAATTTTTTTTAATTTTTTCTTTACAAATCGATAGTATTTTTTTTCAAAAACTCGAATTAATATACGCATGTACGAAATTAATTTCTTTATGTAAACGAGTCAATGACCTTGGTGGGAGTTGTCGGTCGTTGCGTACTAACTACCTACAGTTCTTTGGCCTCGATGAGCTGACGTTTACTTAAAGAAATCACTTTCGTACATGCGTAAATTAATACGAGTTTTAAAAAAAAGTTTTTTATTTTTCATTTTTATCTTTACAAATCGATAGGGTTTCATGTACCGAATCGATCCTCCACGGGATTAAAACGACCAAAATTTAACTGTGTATGTGTAGTTGTTAATTAGTCAAATGTTATAATTACTGGTTAACAACCTTATAAATGTGACAGAGCATCGTGGTGGGAGGCGATGAATAAAGTGTTGACGTATAGCTTCGATCGGTAATATCAAGACAGGAACTGATAAGGGGATTCTCGATTGATGCAATCCTTGATATATTATAAAAGACCGATTGTCGCTTTCCATCAGGTGAGATAGCGGTCAAGCGCGAACCTATAAATAACAAAAAAAAGGAAGATACGTTACGTGCTAACATCTCAATTAGAAAAACTGGACTCGAAACTAACACATCTATGATCAATGTCATCACAGCCGTAGATAAGGACAGAGATATGAGCCAGCGCTGTCGTACGAGCGAAATAGCGTTATCCGTCAAAAGTGTGTGATCGTCGCGACCGATGTGAAATCGTGCCAAACAGGCACAATTTTAGCGGTACTCGCGCTAGATTTTTTTTTTTTTTTTTTTTGTGGTAGGTAAAAATCATCCAATGACGAATCCCGCCCTTGGGCGGGGCGGGAAACAGTGTCAGACTTTTACTGACTAAAAAACCTACCTTTCCATTCCTTGCCTTTATCCTGGGGCCTTTGGTGACAGTCTCACATAACCTTTGGCCCCAGTAGGCTTCGGCCCTGCTGGACCCCTACAGTATGCTGACAACTCCTTGAGGCGCGCGGGAACGGTGCGCGCCGTAGACGACCTGAGCTCGGACCGGTCTGTTACCGGACGGACGGACAGCGAGCTACCCATTGCCCACCGTCCGCGAGCCCGCGCCTACGGTGGCCGGAAATTGGGATCGGAAACCCGGCGGCGGCGGCGGCGTGTCCGCCTTTGCCTAAGGCGGTCGGCCTCCTCCTTTACTAGCATTACTGCTTCGCAGAAGGAGGCGACCGCCTGCCACTCCTCCTCGCTCCGGAGCATGGCTTGAACCAAGCCCCGGCGCGAGAGATCGCCGCCGATCGCCCCCACGAGGACACGGCGCTGCTCTTCCCAAGCGGGGCACACCTCGACTGTGTGCTCCACCGTGTCCACCGGGCGGTCCGCACAGTGGCGACACCCGGGCGTCGTCTCCGCACGAATCTTGTACAGGTACGGACCGAACTTGCCGTGCTCGGTCAGCACCTGCGCCAAACGGAAGGTGACGACGCCGTGGGGCCTTTCCAGCCACACTCGCGCTAGATGCGAGTCATTTATCTTCTGTTGATTTGATTTAATGTAAGGATTCAATTATGGGTTCAGTTGTTTGGATATTACTGTGATATCAAGAAAGAACGCATTTTTATCACCCTTATTAACATGCAAACTAGTTTTTTTTTATGGTAGGTAAAATCATCAAATGACAAATCCCGCCCTTGGGTGGGGCCGGAGATAGTGTCAGACTCTTACTGACTAAAAACCTACCCTGCTCCTTTCATTACCTTCGTCCCAGGGGCCCAGGTTTCATGCACACTAGGATGACAATTATTGTTTGAATTTAATATATAAAAGAAAATAATTGTTTATAAATCAGATGAGTGAGGACGAGACGAGAAGAATAAAGTGTAATGTGTCATAGTAAGGAACAATGGTAGCCCAGTGGTAGCAGCCCCGACTTAAAAGTTCTACGTCGCGGGTTCAAACCCAGGCGCATTACTTTGTGTACCTAATTTATTTCATCACCACTGCTCTCAAAACGGTGTAAGAAAACATCGTGAGGAAACCGATATCTCCTAGAATCAAAATTCGAAGATATGTGACATCCACCAACCCGCATTGGGCCCGCGTGGTGGATCACGGCCCATTCCCTCTCCTAGAGAGGAGACCAGAGACCCAGCAGTGAGAAAATCACAAGGCCGTTAATGCTAATGATGCTAATGTGTCATAGTTGCAAGTGTGACTGTTGACTGTAGGTTCAATTCCCAGGTCAAGCTAAACAGGGTTTTCCATCAGCAGTTTCTCTGTAGCTGCCCGGAGTTTGAAAGTTGTTTGTGTAATACCGAGTGTGTTTTAACACACTCGTGCATTATGAGTTACAATGTAAAACAATGTGTTTTAAGAGGTATCTGTCCATTATTCGTGGCGCATACTACAGCAACCTTGCCATGAACGAACTATGTGAGTTATTTATAACTAACAGAGGTTACGTACTAACTTACCTATGTAAATGATAATTTTTTTTTTTTTTTTTGTGACGTATTTATAAATTTTCAGTTAGATTTTTTCCTCTACTTCTGCCTTAAGACCTTGCTTCATGCTAAACAAGAATCTAGGTCAACGTAAAGAAATTAATTTCGTACATGCGTATATTAAATCGAGTTTTTGAAAAAAAAAACTTGATTTTTTATTTATTTTTTACAAATCGATAGTATTTCATGTACTGAATCGACCTTCCGTGGGATTAATACGACTAAAATTTAAGGGTGTATATTGCGTACCGTTTGAAACGCTTCATATAAGCGTACAAGTAGTACAGGTAATATTATAAAAAAAAAAACACTAGATAAAGATATTTTGTGCCTTTTGTATTTTATAAAAATATTACTCTACTTACTTCAATAAATATTACAGAAAATACAAAACTCAAATATTTTACTGTCTAATTAAAATAAAGATATAACTTACCTTAAAAAAAAGTTAATTTGATTTTGTATTTTCAAAGTCAATCTGAAATCATCAAAGCTTATATTCGCCTGTTTTATTAAACGACAACGTAGGACCACAATGTATTAATTATTTATTTTTCTTTGTATTTAATATAAAAATAAAAAATAATAACATATCGCTATTTTCTGAATCTTTATTTTGTTGGTACAATAAGTTCGTATAGAGAACAGTTTCCACTTTATTCCAAAACGCGATCTAAAATAGTTCCGGAACTATACTAGGTTTAATACCAATTAAACGCGATCTAAATTTAGTTTTCAGGACTATTACTTGGTTTAGTACCAACTAAAAGCGATCTGAGTGTATTCCCGGGACTATTACTAGGTTTAATGCCTATTAAAGCCAGTAATAGTCCCGGAACTATTTTAGATCACGTTTTGGTATAAGGCGGTTTTAGTTTATTTTCTTTCTAATGTTTGCAATTTTCATCTCCATGTCAATGTACCCACGTCCTATATTTTTGATCGTACCGCTATCGGTAAGTGATACGTTAATGTAGATACGACCTTTGGTAAAGGGGAAGCCTTTCGGTACAAACGGAACCGATAAATTTTTCAAATCATATACACCCTGAAAGAAAAAAACATGCTTTTAGTTTTAATTGCTTATTTCTTTATAGCTTGTGTTTAAAGGCCTACTAGAAAGCACCTATTTTACGAAATATCTAATAAAATGAATAAATGCTCAACAAATTGAATTTCATGAATTAATATAGAAATGATTGATTTATCTTTTTATGTTATTCTATAAAAATATATAAACGCCTTTAAAGCAAATTTCAAATGGCTTTGGAAGAGCTAACTATGGCCTCTGCAGGGGCCTCCATTTTTGTCTATGACGTTTAAAGTAACCTAACACGAAGGAGATAACGGGGGCTTTGTTCGCTCGCTTTGCTCGCTCACTTCATGCCTCGTTATTCCATTTTCGTTATCTCTCTTGTCTGTTTATTTGTTTGATTGAACGAGCTTATATCAAAAACAACTAGTTTGAATTGAAAAATTCTTATACTTTTAGATAGCCTATTTATTGAGAAAGGCTAGTCTAAAAATATAATATGATGCTACAACTAAGAGGAGAGGCGATTAAGTAGCACTCACCGGAGGATAAGGACATTTTCGGCCTCCTAATGCATTTAACGCAATTTTGCCAATCAAAGGGTCAATATTGATTAGGTCACACAATTGGTAATGTAATTCAACGAAGCTGGGTTGGTATCTGTTCGTTAGAAACTGGTAGACAAAGAAGTCAAGCTGTAACAAAAATATCATTACTATTCTATAAAATAAATAATAACTGTCTGTTATTGAACGGTTGGACGGAGATCTACCCATTGCTCGCCGTCTGCAAGCCCGTGTCTACATTGGCCGAAAATCGGTATCGGAATCCCGGCGGTAGCTGGGACGTGAACACCGTCGCCTCACGCGTGCGGCCTTTGCTTTGCTTCGCAGAAGGAAGCAACCGCCTGTCACTCCTCCTCGCTTCGTACCATGGTTTGTACCAAGTCCTGGCGCGAGAGATCGCTGCCGCCGATGTGTTCCTTTAGTTGCTTTTTGCGTTTCAGGACCACGGTAATTATTTCGAACTTTCCCGCCTCTGCAACCGTGAGCCTTAGCGGACCCCATCTTTCATGCTAACAGGTCTTTGACGCGTGCTGTCAGCGCCGCGGTTCCCACTTACCCTCATAGCGTTGTCCATTTTTATTCGTGTATCTACGTACAGTTCCAAATAGTGCCTCGGATCCTCTCGGTTCAACCTTCTACTCAGTGCAAAAACTTTATTGAAGTATCTCGTGTCAAAGTAAGTAATTTTCGGACGCTCAATGTTGACGAAAGTTATCTGTGATAGAAAATAAACTGTTTATAATTTATAGGCAAGAAATTGCAGACAGATGCCATGTTTAGTGTTCTGCATACAATTGTCAAGAAGTAACTGCAAGACCCCAATTAGATGACAAATTTTCTAAACAAGAAATATTAAAAAAAAAAATATATTACCGTCAAGATCTACGAACATTTTTTTAAAAATTGTAAAGATTATTCATTTTTGCTTTCGACATAATATTGTCTAACTGGACACAAGTCATTTTATTCAAATACTTATGATTTTCCCGAAACATTTAGCATAGTATTAGTATTGGACACATTGGTCAAGTCATCTGAGGGATCCTCTGAATGGAGAATGTGGCGAAAGCTCGGCTTTCTTTTCATAAAAATACCGAATAAGTACGATGCAAGCCTCGCGCAGAGACGAGTTCCAAAGTAGCTCATGACAACATGCAGAACATTGAAGGGGTTTTATTGTTTATAAGCCACATTTTAAAATTAAACAATAAACCCACATAAAATTATAATAATTGAAGAAGGTGGAATAAGTTTCAATCTCACATTTTTTTAATAGAACCACCATTACGCGTCGGAAAGGAACCCTACAATCATTTTTAGGAGATTATATTTTACTAATAAAATTGTGAAAATAATGAAAATTAATAAAAATAGAATTAAATATGAAAGGCCACTCAAGTTGAAGGGTAAAATTTACAAATCAGTGTTAAGATCTGTCATACTGTTTGGATCAGAATGTTGGGCTGTGAAAAAGATGGATGAAAAAAGACTGCATGAAAAGGAGATGAGAATGTTGAGATGGATGTGTGGTGTGAGGAAAATGGATAAAGTGAGAAATGACTATATTAGAGGAAGTTTGAAAGTGGCGCCAGTGACTAAAAAGTAGAAAGGAAATCGTTCGTTTTGGTATGGTCATGTGAAGAAGAGGGATGAAACGCATGTTACTAAAAGAGTTCTGAGTTTACTCGTAGATGAATGGAGAGGTAGAGGGAGGCCTAAGAAGAGATGGATGGATTGTGTGACGAGTGATATGAAAGAAAAAGGAGTTAGTGATAGTGTGACGGGTGACAGGATAGAGTGGCAGAAAAAAACCTGTTGCACCGACCCCAAGTAATATGGGATAAGGGCGGGAAGAAGAAGAAAGAAAGGCGGCTTTATTGCAGAAACAGAAGAAACTTAAACATTAACTAAAGTATATATACTAAACCTAAATATATACATAAAAACTAAATTAAGAATGTATACTAGACCTAACTATGTACAAATATATACTAGTTTGTTGGCGATATGCAATATCACAGCTTTCTATTGCTAAAGCGGGCTCCAGACTCACGAACGGGATCTTTAGGTCTGCGAAAGCCCACGAACAGGTGCAAAAGCCCTCCACATTCGCGGTTCGTGGCGTTCGCGGGGTCTCACGGCGTGAATGTGGAGGCCACTTAACAAATCTTTATCAAACCGCGGATGAACAGACGGATATGGCAAAGCTGTAAATGTTCCTGTTAAGGCTACGGGACCTTAAGAAGGGGTGTTTGTGTACCACGACGAGCCTTAACGGAATTAAGCTCAAAAAAAAAACAAAAAAAAACTAGAAATTGGCATGGGGTACTTACACTTTCAGTAGAGTAACGATTGATTTGATTAAGTAAATAAAATATAAAAGTAAATAAAACATATTTCAAATTCATCGTAAATTAATATTCTTTTAACAGGCAAGTTATTTTAATACAGTTTTGTATTCACGAATGACTGTTTATTTAATTCTGTTATGTTATAGTGTGATTTATAATGTGATGTAATGACCCAATGTGGGATGTTGATTAAAGGGCCATTCTATAACTTTTCTCGTGTTTTTTTTTTATGGTAGGTAAAATCATCCAATGACAAATCCCGCCCTTGGGCGGAGCGGGAAGTAGTGTCAGACTCTTACTGACTAAAAACCTACCCCGTTCCTTCGTAGCCTATCGTGCCGGGGCCGAGCATTCCTTTCGGAAATAAACCCATGACCCCAGTAGGCTTCGACCCTGCCTGCCTGCAGTTTGCAGGCTGGGCCTCTTCGGTGTGCTGACAGCTCCTTGAGGCGCGCGGGAACAGAACGCGCCGTCGACGACTTGGGCTCGGTCCGGTCGGTTACCGGACGATCGGACAGCGTGCTACCCATTGCACGCCGTCCGCAAGCCCGCGCCTACGGTGGCCGGAAATTGGGATCGGAATCCCGGCGGCGGCTGGGGCGAGCGCCCCGTTGCCTCTGCCTGATGCGGTCGGCCTCCTCCTTTGTTAGCATTACTGCTTCGCAGAAGGAGGCGACCGCCTGCCATCCCTCCTCACTACGGATCTCTCTCACCGTGCCTTGGTTCAGGCCATGGCCCTGGCAAGGCCCGGCGAGAGAGATCGCTGCCGCCGATCGCCCCCACGAGGACACGGCGATGCTCCGCCCAGGCGGGGCACACCTCTACAGTGTGCTCCACCGTGTCCTCCGGATGTTCCGCACAGTGGGGACACCCGGGTGAATTCTCCGCACGAATCCGGAACAGGTACTTAGCGAACTTTCCGTGTTCGGTAAGCACCTGCGTCGTGCGGAAGTTTAGAACGCCGTGAGGTCTTTCCAACCACGCTCCAAGGATGGGCCTTATCGCCCCAATTGTGGCGCGCCCCGGACGAGGTTGCGATAGTCGCTGACGCCATTTCGCCATGAGATCCCGCCGGAGCTCTGTCCGCCATGCCTCGACTTGTCGTGGCAGTGGAATTTCGTCCCGGCGTTGCATCTCCTTGCGCTTGTCGTGCATGTGTGCAAGGACTGTTGCCTCCAGATCCCACGGCGGTTGGCCAGCAAGGAGGGTCGCAATAGTAGTTCACAATATTAATATTAATATTGTGAACTATTAAGTGTTGTGTTAAATTCTACATGAAAATAAACAACTTAAAATGAAAGTGTGAGCTGAGCTGCTTGAGGGCAGCCCCAGTCCGATCCAGCTTGGGAGACAAATGTCGGAAGTGCTCTTCAAAATTCCACAGACTGTCGAGGAAGAGTCCTAGGTACTTCCACAGGTATTGTCGAAAAGTATTATAGAATGACCCAAAAACCTATTTTGAGAAAACCATTTCATTGGAATCGAGTGATTAGTAACTGCGATAAGTCAGAAATGTAACGGAGCATAACAGTAGTTAAACAATTATACTGAATACGGAAATTGTTCATAATTTTCATAACCTCTAGTAAAAATCGTCATATTAATAGTATTCACTATTGGTCAGGAAATAAAACATGTAACGTATCACAAACTTCACTTTTATTATTTTTACACAGTACAGTATTTTACAGTACTCCTTAGACTTCCTAATTCACACAGTGCTGCACAAAGAATGCCTCTCATGGCGGCTAGAGCGTAGGTAACCTCCCAACTCATAGTGGGGATAGCGTTAGTCAAATGAGCAACCAATAAATAATAGATTGTCAACATAAATGCTTTGAGAAACTAATAAGACATTACATGATTTATACATACAAATGAATTATTACGTCCTTAAAAATATTTTAAAGATATAAGTTTATAAGTGCATAACTTGTTGACAATACGACATCTGACATTTTACTAATAAATTACAAATAAATTCATATTATGCAATAAGTACACACAGATTGATTATTAAGTCTTTAGAAGTATTACAGAACAGTAAACTCTTCAGTTCATAACTGGTTGTCTAATCAATCTGAGTGACATTGTAGTGTTTAGTCAATACAATACTTCTTAAATACTGTGTAACCTAACATCACTCATTGCTTATTAAGACTTATTGCCAAAAATACGACGGCGCCAGGGCCCTGGCACGAAGGCAATGAACGAACGGGGTGGGTGTTTTAGTCAGCAAAAGTCTGACACTATCCGCTCCACCCAAGGGCGGGAGATGTTATCGGATGATTTTTACCCACCGAGAAAAAAACTACATAGCTCCAAAATTGAATTGTATTTTAACACCAGAAGCAAAAAATAAAATGCAGTCTTTCCCACAGAAACATCTCAAAAACATATCTTAGTATCTTTGTCTTTACATTTAACAACGGCATATGTTTCTGCGAACGCAAGACAGCCCATCCATTGTTTGTGTGTCTGTAGTCACGGCGTAGGTGTCTACGTTACCTATATGTTACGGGCTCATTATTTGGACTCATCGTACCGTGAATCGTGTCACGACCGGGAGTTCAAAACCTTTGGTTAGTGTTGTGAAATGTTCTATTTTAACGAATGTGTCACTGAATTAATTCCAATTTTACAGTCGATCAAATCTGACAAGGCAAATACAGTTTCAATTATTTTTTTCGTTCAGTAAAATACATAAGAATACAAACGTATACGTATATAAGAATTGGATATTGTAATAATCGATATTTTTATTCTTCGATTTGTCAGAACTATCAAACGGTACCTGTTAGATTTGATAGACTGTAGTTAATTGTTTGTCTACTATTTTCAGGCCAGGATACGCGTGGGCACCCGGCGCTTAAATATGGGCGTGCGGTGGTCCCCGTAGCGGAAACCGAATTAACTATAACAGTGCGCATGTAGTCGTGTCGATGGAGAACTTTAATGAATTATTACTTCGCAAAAGGGGAGCGAAGCACGGCTGTCCACGGCGGGGCACTTTTGTATGGGACCACGCGGGCGGGCGTAACGCAGCGTTGGTCCTAAGGGTCAATTCACAGTGGCGCAAAGTAAAAGCATAGCGTCACGTTCAATTTTTAGGGTTGCGTACCCAAAGGGTAAAAACGGAATCCTATTACTAAGACTTCGCGGTCTGTCCGTCCGTGTGTCCGTTGGTCTGTCACCAGACTGTATCTCAAGAACCGCGATAGCTAGACAGTTGAAATTTTCACAAATTATGTATTTATGTTGCCGCTTAGACAAAAAATAAATAACATAAAGATTTAAGGGGGGCTTCCATAAAAAAAAAATGCGTTTTTTTTGCCCTTTTTTGCTTGATATCCGAGTCGCACTTGGCCAATTTTTCAACTACAATAGCGAAAAAGTGAAATCAGAATGTTTACCATCAACAGTTGCCAGCCCCTGTCCATAAGGTACACGTGTCGTATCTCTAACTGACACCCGTGACATTGGCATAAAACCTCTCAGCTTCACAATGTGACCCGCTTGACACGTCACATGAAAACTAATCCTTGAGAATACGGTACCTAAGGTTTTACTGTGACCCAAGAAAAGTAGGTACAAAATATACCATTAACGGAGAATATACACCGTTAAATTTTTATCGTTTTAATCCCGTGGAAGGTCGATTCGGTACATGAAACACTGTTATTAAAGATTTTTTTTTTTTCCCTTGTTCTAGAGTACATCCAAAGGATGAACCCTAATTTTATTACAATCTAGCCTTATATACAGACTAATAAGTAATTTAATTATATCCTAAACTAATAAATTGTCTTTACTAAGAATGTGTCCAATAGCACTTTTCTTATTGTCTCTATTAAGGCGAATACACTTCGTTCTTGTATTTATAAGGTAGCAATAATGCTACATATCACTATTCACTATCACTAAACACTAACTCGAACGGTTTTGTTCTTTTTAGTCTTCTCACTATATTCGTGTGGTCGAGAAGCTGGATTGCCTCGATGTTCACATGCTGATGAAGTCGCCTTTCGTGAGCTTCTGCAGATTTTTTTATCCGTTTCTCGATGAACTCAACTTTTAGGTCCCGATGGAGGTCATCATTTCGTATGTACCAAGGTGCATTTACAATTTCCCTTAGTACCTTGTTCTGAAATCGTTGTATGATATTTATATTTGTCTGTTTGGTGCAGCCCCACAGCTGAATACCATAAGTCCAAACTGGCATCAGGACTTGTTTGTATAATAACAATTTGTTTTGTACAGACAACGTGGAATTTCTCCCAAGCAGCCAATACATTCTTTTGAATCGTAAGTCGAGTTCATCTCTTTTCTTCTTGACGTGGGCTTTCCAGCGTAACTTAGCGTCAAGAGTCATACCCAAATATTTGGCTGTATTTTCGTATGGGACTTGTTTATTATTTATATAAACTGGAAAATACTGGTGTTTCTTGTTACAAAAGTCTATGTGTACAGATTTGGATTCATTCAATTTAATCCTCCATTTTTTGGTCCAGTCATAGACTTGGTTAACAGCCATTTGAACCTTTTCAACTGCTTCTTCGTGGCTGTTTCCAACAGCCATGAGGGCTGTGTCGTCAGCAAAAGTCCCAATGGTATTATGCTCTGGTTCTGGAATATCGCAAGTGTATATTAGGTACAGGACCGGACCTAAAACACTTCCTTGCGGTACGCCGGCTTTTATTTGTTTCAATTCTGAGTAGGCATCTTCTTGCCTTATTCTAAAGACTCTGTTTAGGATGTAGGATTCCAGGATATCTGCAAACTGCTTCGGTAACAGGCTCTTCAGTTTATATATTAGACCTACATGCCATACTTTGTCGAAAGCTTGTGCCACGTCTAGGAACACAGTAGAACAAACCTTCTTGTTTTCAAGGGCGTGTTCTATTACGTTTGTGATCCTATGTACTTGATCTATAGTTGAGTGCTTTTCTCGAAAACCAAACTGGTGCTCTGGTATTATTTTCTTGCTATGTATTATTGGTTTGAGTCGTTTAAGTAACAGCTTTTCAAATAGTTTTGATATTATAAGCAAGGACAGCAAGGAGATAGGTCTGTATGATGTTGTTTCATGTGCAGGTTTCCCAGGCTTTGCTATCATGATCACTTCAGCAACTTTCCATAAGTCTGGTACATATTTAAGTCTAAATGCAGCATTTATAAGGGTTGTCAACTTAACCAGACCCTTTCTTGGTAGGTTATGAAGTACCTATTTCCCCAGTTATTAAGTCGTAACCTGGTGATTTTCGACAGCTTATATTTTGTTTTATTTCTCGTGCGACTTCTCTTGGCGTTACTAGTTTAATATCTTCATTTTCTGGTGTCATGTTAACCGAAGTGCGGTCTTCAATGGTTTCCCCCTCGTTTGGTTGAAATATGTTTTCTAGATGCTCTGCAAATCTCTTTGCTTTTTGACTATTTGTGACTGCCCATTGTCCGTTTTCACACTTAATGGGAGGAATTTGTGTGATCGGCCTTTTAAGATGCTTGGTAGCCTTCCAAAGTGAATAATCTGTATTTTGGTCGTTACTTAGTTCCTGAAGATAAGTTTTTGTTGAGTCGTCTTTAAAGTTCTGAATTAGTCTTCTTACTTTTTTCGTCAGCTTGTTTAGTTTTTGTTTGTCAGCAGGGCACCTAGATTGATGCCACGTTTTTCTCTGTCTTCTTTTCTCCATAATGAGCTCCTTGATTCTTAAGGGATAAGTATTTCCCTTTGTTCTCTTGTTGATATCGGGTGTATTTTCCCACACTGCTTGCTGGATGTGCATTATAAAGTTTTCCGATTCGATATTTAAATGTTCGGTTATTAAAGATAAAATAAATAAAAGTAAAACTCGCTGACGTTTACTTAAAGAAACTAATTTCGTACAAGCGTAAATTAAATGGAGACCCTCCACGGAATTAAACAATCAAAAAACGGTGTAGGTTTTAGTTCGATTAGAGCCAAATAGAATAATTGATTTTTTAATTAAACTTAAGTTATTTTTCTTTCTTTTTTTCTTCATTATTAATCTCTTGCTTTGCCTGAAATGGAAAATTATTGACATGTGCTTTCTTCTCTTATCAATTTGAACCCCTAGGATACATGTTTTTGGAGCTTCAAATTTCAGAATATAATACTACGCGCCAAAATTAAGATAAAAGATATTTTCAGAAAAGCTGCTAAACAACAGCTGCGGAGCAAAATTAAAATAATACAAAAATAGCGTCTCAAGGAGCTGTCAGCAAAGCGTAGAGGCCCAGCCTGCTACGCACGAGATATACCACTCATTGATTAATCACGAAATCTCAGAAACTATAACACCTACAAACTTAAAATTTGGCAGGTAGGTTCCTTATAGAGTGTTAACATCCGCTAAGAACGGATTTTATGAAACTACACCCCTAAGAATTAAAACGGGGATCCAAAGTTTGTATGAAGAAAACTGTTTTCACGGGGCAAAGCCGCTGACAAAAGCTAGTAAAATTATAAAAGTAAAGCACCATTGCCAACATTATCTTATTACATTGTTCATGTATTAGTATTTCAAAGATACTTAGAGTCAGTACCAAAATATTTGCCCGAAAAATCCAAACCCAAATCCCAAATGGTAGCCTCGACTGGTTGGCACCGTCGGAGCGAAACAAGGGAGCCGTGAATCAGGCGGTGGCGACACCAACGAAATACTGCGTAAATCTTGTTCAAAAGATAAGTCAACAGTTTTTACTTACGGTACGGATTGAAGTAAACAATGCGGTTGGAAAAACTAACACCCGAATTTATAAATAAATAAAAGTAATTACTTAAGTAAGTAGTAGTAGAGAGCAGTGGTGGCCGAGTGGTAAAGGCCCCGACTTACGATTAGTAGGTCGCGGGTTCAAGCCTGTCCAGGCGCATCACTTTATGTAATTTATTTCATCACCACTGCTCTCAAAACGGTGAAGGAAAACATCGTTAGAAAACGGGCATGTCCTAGAACCAAAAATTCGAAGACATGTGACATCAACCACCCGCGTGGTGGATTACGGCCCATTCCCTCTCTTAGAGAGGAGGCCTGTGTCCCAGCAGTGGGAACATTAAAAGGCTGATGATGATGATGATGACTTAAGTAAAAGTAACAACTTAACAACAATTTGTATTCTATAGTTAAGAAAAATTGTCATTTTTAATAAAGATTTTTAACGTCAAGTAATGCCTTAATAAGACATTATTATATACGGCTTTTTAAATACGGGTGTAAATATGTTTGGCTTAGAAAAGACCTAAATAAAAATAGATGTAATTCTTAGGGTTCCGTAACTCAAAATTAAAACGGAACCCTTATAGGACCACTTTGTTGTCCGTCTGTCTGTCAAGACCCTTTATCTCAAGAACACGTGGAGGTATCGAATTAAAATTAAAACCATATACTCAAGTCGGCGTTACCTTGAAGCTGTGAAAAAAACAAACTTCTAAGTTAACGGGGAAAAAAAATACAGCCGTTTATGCCGCAAAAAACGTATATTTCAACATACAAGGGAACAAGAGAATCAAAATTCACAAAATACTCCCAATGACCTAGAACACTGAAATTTGGCATGAAGCAAGATCTTATAGCACAAGTATAGGAAAAAACTAAAAATTTAAAAATAGTTTCGTAACAAAAAAAAATACGATTTGGAAAATTAATTGCACTAATTAGGTACGTACATAGGTAAGTATTTACGGAATCGTCAGTGCGCGAGTACGACTCGCACATGCCTAGATTTTTCCCCTCTCCCTAGCCTTTTCCGCACTAGTTTGAAGTTCTTCTTGAAAGCTTCCAGTCTAACCAGATGCGGCTGTATATCCACCTTTCCATGGAGTGACTGCCTACCAGACCTACACTACCCAGTTACTGAGCAACAGGGTACCTACTCCTGTGATAGACTGACTTCTACTACCTTTAACGACGGTCAAAAATCTACGAACGAATATAATATACCTAAAATTTTGTGCTACATTTTTTTTTAAATATTTATATAAACTATCGCAGTCAACTGCGATCCCACCTGATGGTAAGCAGGTGAGATCGCATACATTAACAGTTTCCTGTCCCTTCGCTTCCATAATCTAAGTAACTTTGCCATTTTCGGCAAATGAGACTTTGTAATAATATATCTTTATATCATTGCAATAATTTGCTTAATATAAACAGTGGTAGGTACTTATTGAGGAATCTCTGGATGATGGGAACCCCGGGGAATCGGCTACAGTAAAACCACGTCAATCGCGTAACAGATTTATTGAGAGACTGGCTCACACATGCAAGGTTGTACCTACCCACTTATTGCTATGAATATAAAATATAGAATTACCTACATCACACTTATGATTTGAGTACTTCCTGCAATAAAAAAAAGCCACCCGGCTGTATAGTACGCGGCAAATAAATTGAACCATCCACCACGGCTACGCGCATCCCACTACGTCGACTGAGATCGTAAAATCGGTTATAATACTCGTCACACAACTTGAACCGTCATGATGCGCAGAACCTTGAATGCGCAGTAACCGATTTTGCCTTTTGCATAGTTCAACTTATTTTCCGCGTCCTATGATACCTTTTTTCTGTCTTCTTATAATTTATAATATATATATTCTTCTTTTAAATTCTTTGCATCGATTCATTTATATCAATCTTCTGCGAGGGTTTTATAATTTGAAAGTCTTCTTCACTTTGTCCTTATTGTTTTTCTTTACAAACTTTTAAAATCTTCATAATTTTTTTTCTTCATAATTTATTCAGCTATTTTTGTTTTTTATGCATGTTGCAAAACTTTAATTGCTGGCCAAGGGGCGCCATGTATAGGAGTGATGTAAGCAAAATAAAGGAAAACTGTTCAATTCAACTATTCGTGTAATTATGTCATAGTTTAGTGTGTGCAGTTACAAATACACAGTTAAATTTTGATCGTTTTAATCCCGTGAAGGGTCGATTCGGTACATGAAACACTATCGATTTGTAAAGATAAAATTAAAAAAATAAAGTTTATTTTTTTTAACTCAAATTAATTTACAAATACAAATACAAATACAAAAATACAAAATCTTTATTTCTGAACCAAATAGTTTACATTAGTAGGTGATTGGAGCCTCCTTTTAAGCATGTAATGCCTGTATTAGGAAACTCCGCTCTTCCACAGCAATATACAATATTTAATAACCTAGATTTAGAGCATGCTTGTGTGTTTGTGAGTATGATGGTGTGTTCCTGTGTGATGATGTGTGCTTGTGTGAGTGTATGAATGTGTGTGTATGTTAGTGTTTGTGTGTAAATATACGTTCGTGTTTTACCTTATTTGTTGCAAAAGTGCCTCAGTGTCTTCGTAATTCAAAGTTTTTAACCAGTTGGTAAGAATTTTTTTACACTCGTGTAGTGGTTTGTTGTGTATATAAATCTTTCTATTTATTTTATTATAAAGTTGACATGACAATTTATTGTACTGAATGGCAGCAAATTTGGTTTTAGTTTGTGGAACCTTTGCTATGAGATCTTTCCGTCTCCTTGTTATTGCACTCGGATCATATGGTTTTTTTTTTTTTTTTTTTTTTTTTTTAACGTAGGTAAAATCATCCAATGACGAATCCCGCCCTTGGGTGGGGCGGGAGACAGTGTCAGACTTTTACTGACTAAAAACCTACCTTTCCATTCCTTGCCTTTATCCTGGGGCCCGTGGTGACAGTCTCACATAACCTTTGGGCCCCAGTAGGCTTCGGCCCTGCTGGACCCCTACAGTTTGCTGACAACTCCTTGAGGCGCGCGGGAACGGTGCGCGCCGTAGACGACCTGAGCTCGGACCGGTCTGTTACCGGACGGACGGACAGCGAGCTACCCATTGCCCACCGTCCTCGAGCCCGCGCCTACGGTGGCCGGAAATTGGGATCGGAAACCCGGCGGCGGCGGCGGCGTGTGCGCCTTTGCCTAATGCGGTCGGCCTCCTCCTTTACTAGTATCACTGCTTCGCAAAAGGAGGCGACCGCCTGCCACTCTTCCTCGCTCCGGAGCATGGCTTGAACCAAGCCCCGGCGCGAGAGATCGCCGCCGATCGCCCCCACGAGGACACGGCGATGCTCTTCCCAAGCGGGGCACACCTCGACTGTGTGCTCCACCGTGTCCACCGGGCGGTCCGCACAGTGGCGACACCCGGGCGTCGTCTCCGCACGAATCTTGTACAGGTACGGACCGAACTTGCCGTGTTCGGTCAGCACCTGCGCCAAACGGAAGGTGACGACGCCGTGGGGCCTTTCCAGCCACGCCTCAAAGAGGGGCCTTACCGCCTCGATCGTGGCGTGCCCAGCACGAGGTTGCGACAATCGCTCTCGCCATTTCACCATGAGATCCCGCCGGAGCTCTGTCCGCCATGCCGCGACTTGTCGCGGCAGCGGAGTTTCGCCCCGGCGTTGCATCTCCACGCGTAAGTCATGCATGTGTGCAAGGACTGTTGCCTCCAAATCCCATGGTGGTAGGCCAGCAAGGAGGCTCGCCGCTTCGCAGGACACCGTACGGTATCCGCGGATCATCCGGATGGCCATGACCCTCTGGCAGGCGGTTAGCCGGGCCGCCACTCGCTTCCGTAGCGATGGCGCCCACACCGGCGCACCGTAAAGGGCCATGGACCGAACGATGCCTGCGTAGAGCCTCCGGCAGGAGGCGTCTGGACCCCCTAGGTTCGGCAGGAGCCGCTTGAGCGCAGCCCCAGTCGCATTCAACCTGGGAGCCAGACGTCGGAAATGCTCCTTGAAGTTCCACCGGCTGTCGAGGACGAGTCCCAGGTACTTCATCGTCGACCCGACGCCGATGTGAACTCCTCCTACCGTTAATTGGGAGCCCGGAGGCGGCGCGCTCCGAGGGCCGTGAAAACACATGGCCTCGGACTTGTGCAATGCCACCTCGAGTCCCAACTGCTGTATCCTCTCTACGACTGTCGCAACCCCGCGCGTCGCTAGTTCGACCGCCGCCTGGTACGACCGTCCCCGCGCCAGGACCAGCGTGTCGTCTGCGTAACAGACCACGCTGACCCCGTCGGGGAGGTCGGCGCGCAGCACGTAGTCGTACCCGATGTTCCACAAGGGCGGCCCTAGTACCGATCCCTGCGGAACACCGCACGACATCTCTCGCCGTTTCAACTCCCCCTGATGACCGGGGTAGATGATGAACCTGTCCGACAGGTAGGCCTCGATCACCCGACAGAGGTAGTCGGGCACCCGGTGGTACCGGAGTGCCCTACCAATGCAACTCCAGGGCAGGGAGTTGAAGGCGTTGGCGATGTCCAGAGACACCGCCAAGACACACCTGCCCCGGGACACCGCATCCCCCGTCGTGAGGGCTCGCACGCGCATGATGGCGTCCACAGTGGAGCGCCTCCTGCGAAATCCGAACTGGCCGTCCGCAAGATCCGGCCCCTTCCGTGCCAGATGCACGACGAGGCGGTCTGCAATTACTCTTTCAAAGAGCTTGCCCACCTCGTCGAGCAGCACAATGGGCCGATACGCGGACGGAGAGTCCGCGGGGCGCCCCGGCTTCGCGATAAGGACCAGTTTCCCCGTCTTCCAGCGAAGCGGGAACTGGCCCCTCTCCATGCATGCGCTGAAGAGCCCTCTCAGTCGAGACCCGAGTTCCTCCATGGCCAGGACCCAGGCTTTTCCAGGCAAGCCATCGGGTCCTGGGGCGGTGTTCTTGGCACTCAGCCTTCGCACCGCCACTCTCATCTCCACCTCGGTCACCTCTGGAGCATTGTTGCCGTCGTTGCCGTCGTGGTCCGCATCGGACACCGCTGCTGGTGGCGGAGCCATAGGCGGGGGAGTATGCTCCCCTCGCGTAGGGAACAGAGCGCTCACCACACCCTCCACGAGCTGGGGCCGGAGACACTGAGTCAGCGGGGGAGCCCATGGGCGGAGTTTCTCCATCACCATTTTGTATGGGCGTCCCCACGGATCGACGTTCAGAGACTCCAGCCACACGTTGCGGGCCTCGAGTTTGGCCCGCTTTATCTCCGCTCGGAGGGTGCGCTTTGCCGCTCTGTATCCCTCATACAGCTCCGCCTCTATGGCCTCCGCACCCGGTGGACGGGTGCGGCGCCTGCGGTGTCTAGTATACCGGCGTCGCGCAGCATTGCACGCATCGCGCAGTGCCGCAATCTCTGGCGACCACCAGTATACTTGGCGCCGGGCACGTCCTGGCCGGACTCGGGGCATGGCCGCGTCGCAGATTTGCGACATGGCCACCTGGAACCAGTCCGCCTCGACGTCGATGTCGACAGGCCTGTCCGGTGCTTGCACCCAGGCCTGTACTATCGCGGCTTCCTGGAGCAGGTCCCTGTCCAGCTGCCTCAGCGCCCAACGCGGACCACACGGGGTCTGTCGGACCGGCACGGTCGAGGTCTGGGCGGAGACGTCAAACCGGATGTACCGGTGGTCGGAGAACGTCTCCACCTCCTCTATGACGCGCCAGTCGACGACGCGCGGTGCCAGTGCAGGGCTGGCGAACGTAATGTCCACCACCGACTCGCCCTGCATCCGCACACACGTGGGGACAGAACCCCGGTTTTGTACGACTAGGCCCTGTCCTAGGGCCCATTCCTCCACCCTTCGACCTCGCTGGTTCGTGAACCGGGAACCCCAAGCCTCGTTCCAGGCGTTGAAGTCCCCGCAAACGACCACGGGGAGGCTGGAGTCAAACCCAGCAACGACGGCATCCAGCTCCAAAAGGGAGTTGTCCAGTTCGGCGAGAGATCTGTTCGGGGACAGGTAGACGCCTACCACTACTATGTCCCCGAACCGTGCTGCCACGCAACCCCGGCCTTTCTTGACGGCCTCGAGTGCCGGGGTACCGGCGGCGGCCGACGAAATGAGTGTCACCGAGCCGGTCAGGTCCTGAACCCAGTCGGCTCTGGGCAGGACAAAGTGCGGCTCGGAGACAACGGCGATGTTGATCGACCACTGCGCCATGCTCTGGAGCAACAGATCCTGAGCGGGGGCGCAGTGGTTGATATTCGCCTGGAGGAGACGTAATGGAGCCGTTATTGACAGTCCATTACAGTCTCCTCCCGGGCCCTCCGTGAGGGTCCTGCCGCAGTGGTAGCGGCGGCGGCGTCTGCGGAGGCGATGGCGGCGGCAGCCAGCGGGGCAGCCGCGGCGGTGAGCATCCTCGCGGGGATGGGCCTAGGGACCTTGCCCTTGGCCTTGGCAGGGGGATCGCAGGTCCTGCTCCCAGCCCGGTGGTCGGCCGACTTGCCTGCCGCCGCACATGCGTAGCAGTGCGGCGCTGCGCTGCAAGTATCGGCCTTGTGGCCGGACTGACCACACTGGAAGCAGCTGTCGCTGCGATCTTCCTCCGCTGCGCAACAGACCCCCACGTGGTGGCCCACGTGGCAGCGGTAGCAGCGCAGCGGTCTGGGCTCCAGCAGCTTTACTCTTGCAGAGACCCAGCCCACCAAAAGCCGTTTACCCTCCCCGGTAATGCTCCTGGCCGCTGGCACGGGGCAGTTTACAGTAACCGCCCCCATGCCAGTGCCGTCAGCACGGATGGTGCCTGCCCGGACCTGATCGGCAGGGCAACCACCCGTCCTGGCGACAGCGGCCACGACCTCCTCGACCGTTACGGAATCGTCCAGGCCCATAATGCGCATGTCGACGCATCTTGTGGGCCTGGACACCCGGGCCTCCTCCGCGTCAAAGATCGCCCTGATCTTTTCAGCCAGGGCGTCTGCGGTGGGGCCGCTGTTGGCTCCGGGGACCTCCAACATCAGGGCACCAGTTGCGGTATGCCGCATCTGGAAGCCCCCGGTGATCCCGAGGTCGGTGAGGTTCACCGTCTGCTTCGCCTTTCGGAGGACCTCGCCATAGGTCGCACCCTTTTTCAACGCTTCCGGCTGCAGCGTGATAACTACAGCCGTAGAGCGCGGGGTGCGAATCCTGGCCGCGAGGGCCGTCCGCTTCCGCAGCTTTTGCCGCTCTCGTCTCCTGGCGGCTCGAGCCGCCTTGCCAGCCTGCCTTTTGGCTCCGGCCACTTGCCATCCGGCTTCGGCCGGAGGATCTACAGGCTGGGGAGGCGGCCTAGGCCGCCTGCTTGCCGCCACAGCAGGGGCTCCCGCCGCCTTTGTGGCCGGTGCCGACTTGCCCTTCTTAGGGGCAGCAGCAGGGGTTGGCCTCACCTGCTGCTGTTTCTTGGCCTGTGGGGCCGCTCCGGCGGGGTTCGCGACCGTGGCCACGCGCCTGGTCTGCCCTGACGGGCCCGCCATGGGCGCAGCCGCCGAGGCCGCGGCGGCAGCGTATGACGCCGCCCTTCGCTGGCCGGAGGCCGCTAGTGGGGGGCGCAACACGATGCCCTCCAGCAGGGACAGCTGCTGCTGGATCCGCAGCTGGAACTGCTGCTGCTGTTCCTGCAGCTGCTTCTGCAGCTGCTGCTGGAAAGCAGCCAGCTCCCGCTGCACCAGTGTCAGCAGCTGGCTTCCCGACTCGGCCTGGGGCTGGGACTGGGGCCGAGGCTGGGGCTGAGGCTGGGGCTGGGGCCGACTTTGCCCCTGCCCCTGCTTGCACCCCCCTTCCACAGGCTTCTGGCTGCTGGCTCCGTGGACCCCTGCGAGCTCGGCCTGAAGCTCGGCTCGGAGCCCGGTTCGAAGCTCGGCCCGGAGCTTCGCCACGCTCTTTCGCAGGGCAACGTCGAAGGCCTCCTGCATAGAGGCGGCATGGCGGAGGACCGTCCTCTCCTTCGACGTTCGTTCGCGCTTGCGGCCCATATCCCGCAGCGCGGCGACCACGAGCTCGCCGAAGGTCCTGCGCGACTCCTCGGCGGAGTCTTCGCGCTCGCTGCCAGATGGCCCCGAGGGGTCCATCGCAGCGTTGGCCGCAGCGGGGTGGCGCCCTTCCGCGGCGAGTCTCTCGGCTCGCGCAGCCGCTTCCTGGGAGGTGTCTCCCCGTCCTCTTCCCGGTGCTCGGCCCGCTCCCCGACCACTGGTAGGGATTTTTCGGGCCGAGCCCTTTCCACCGTCGGAGGACGACTTGTCCCTCGACAGGGAGCGTTTCCGGAAGAAACTTGCGTTTCTTCCGGTGTCGCCTCCCGACTCCACCTCCTCTTCCACCTCCGAGCCTGAGCTCCTTCTGGATGCCGCGTCGGACTCCGACCGCGCATCACTCTCCATTGGGTGTTTGAAAAATTTATTTCTATCCATACAGTTCCCACGAGTAAAAACTTCGGGTACTTGCTCAAAAACGTGGTCCGCACTAGAGACTAATTTAGCTACCCATTAGTCAAGCTAACAACCTCCCTCACGGTGCGCCGCCGCTTGGAGGTTTGGGGTAATTTTTTATAGAGGTTGTCTTCCTCGCGGCCCGGGCGGTTAAGCCAAGACCCTCGACCCCCATCAAAAGTCAGAAACATGACCTTGGACAATCTCTGGGGCTACGAGAACAACGGTGGCAGAAGGAGGAGAAAGCCTTCCTCCTGCCTGCCCGGTGGCAGGGTGAGTGCACGCCGAGCCCGCTCTTGCTTCGCCACTGTGCCCTCTGCTAGAGCAGAGGGACACGCGTTGAAGCGTACTCCCGACAGAACATTCGCAGACGGCCATCGAGGCCCCTTAGGCAGGAGTGCCCAAGGGGGTTGTTGGCCGCCTCCCAGGGTGCACCGTCCCGCAGACTAGCCTTCGCGACGGACGTATCCGCAAGGGAACTATAGCCTGCGGGCACTCGTGGAGGTTTTCTGTCATGGCACCCCTCGGATCATATGGTAGATTTTTATGTTTCTTTAGGATGGTATATATAATATATAGCTTTCTGACAGATAGTAGTCCACTTTCCTGATAAAGCATTTCAGTAGGGTATCTATTCCTTTTGAAATACATTATTTTTATCATGGCACGTTGTCCTCGTTCAACATGTATAAAATGTGATTTTGCTGCACCACCCCATATGGTTATACAGTAGGCTATTACTGATTGTGCTAGAGAGATATATACTTCATTTAATAAATTTCTATGAGAGCCTGATTTCTTTTTTATGTTTTTGGGCGCTATATGTCTTAAAGTTTTAAAAATCCACCCCAACTTCCTAATCCTTCCAGTGACATATTCAACATGAGAGCACCATGATAATCTATGGTCAATAATTACACCTAGATATTTTGTTTTGAGAACTTTACTGATTGTAGGGCAAGTGCAATCATTATTTTCAGTTTTTTCACATGAGTGTACTTTAATGTTGAACAATTCATCTGGTTGTGAACTTTTATAGATAGAGAAGCATATATAGTTGGTTTTCGTGGTATTTAACGTAAGAAGGTTGTTATCAAGCCAAGTCGCAATTTTGAACATACCTTTTTCTGTCTTAATTTTAACATCGGACCAACTATGTCCATGGAAGACAACAGCAGTGTCGTCGGCGTAGGAAAATATATCAGCGTTTTCAACTTTCATGTTACAGAGGTCGTTAATGTAGGCTAAAAATAGTGTTGGACCTAGAACACTACCCTGCGGCACGCCGAACGACACATCAGCATCATCACTAATATACTCTCCAATCTTTACCCTCTGTTTCCTATTTGTGAGATAATCTTTAAAAAAATTAAGAGGTATTCCCCTTACTCCAAGTTTTTCTAATTTGTTCACTAAGGTGGGAACGGAAACGGTGTCAAAAGCTTTTTTCAGGTCTAGAAATACCGTTAGGCATTTCTCCCCTCTATCTAAATAATCAGTGACTAATGTGGTTAGGGCTCCAACTGCATCCTCGGTGGAAACTCCATGTCTAAACCCAAATTGCGTTGAGGATATAATTTTAAACTTATTTAGATAGTTTACTAATCTGGAGTTTGTTAATTTTTCTATTACCTTAGACAGGGCTGGCAACACCGAGATAGGTCTATAATTATTGACATCGCTTCCATTCCCCCCCTTGTGGACTGGAGTAATAACAGATTGTTTCAGGGGAGCCGGGAATACCCCGCTTCTGAAACAGAGGTTAGCCAAATGGGCAATAACAGGTGCAAGGTCTTTATTACAGTATTTTAGGAATTTTGTTGATATACCATCCCAGCCAGGGGCACTATCAGACTTCAAGTTCTTTATGATACCCTCTACTTCCTCAGTGTCGGTATCCAAGAGGACGAATGAATTTAATTGCGTATTAAAATTGTTTTGTTGATGATCAGGACTAGTATTATTTCTCGGTTGTATTTGTTGAGCTAATTCTTTTCCGATATTCGCGAAATAGTTGTTAACGTAGTTTACTGAGTCATTCGGAGTAGGTTTGATATTTAGTAATTCTGCACTTTGATTTTTTGTGCTGTTGGTATATGTAATTGATTTTATGTTTTTCCATAATAATTTTGTATTGGCAACTGAGTTGGCTAGTAAATCTCTTTCATATTTCCTTTTAATTTTTTTAATAAGGCTGTTACAATAGTTTCTGTACCGGGTGTATGTGATTTTTAAAATGTCGTTGTGTGGGTCAGCACGTACGTTTTTTTGTAGTTTGTTTCGATTCTTTATACAACGGAGTATTCCAGGAGTAATCCACGGTTTGATGATACGTTTGTTATTGGAAATATTTCTTAATGTAGTATTATTCTGGATAGTTTCAGTAAGTTTTTCTATAAATACATCGGTTAGTACATTAGGATCATTACAGAACATCAATTCGCATATATTTTTTTCTTTTAGATAATTTAATGCTTCTTCAAAGTTTAGGTTGGTAACGCTTTTATGTATAATTTTATTATTTTTTGTTTTCGATAATGATAAAAATGTAGTAAAGTGATCTGTGATTGAAGTTTGTAAAACAGCGATTGATGCACATATTTTGCTCACATTGATTCGTAACATTAAATGGTCTAGGCAATTTTGTTCCCTGGTAGGTAGTGTATGACCCGGTAATATGGCATAGGCAGACAGAGTGTTCAGGTAATTGAGGCGGTTATTTTGCTCAGTAGGCGTCTCAGTCTCTTTTGACCTAATATTGATATTTATGTCTCCAGCTATTACAAGGTTTTTTTGGGAGTCTATATTATCTAAATGTGAGCTGAGTGAGTCTAAGAAATTGCTAATATTTGTATTTGCCGGTGATCGATATATGCATAGCACAGTGGTATTTACTATATCTACTTGAAGACATGAGGCCTGGGATAATTCTAATTCCCGAATTTTTGGTTTTAATGTATTTTTTGCATAGACAACCACCCCATCATTTTGATTATATTGGCGAGTTGTGACATAAGACTGATAATTGGCTAATTGTGGTATGGGTTTATTAACACTTAATCTACATTCTGTTAAGATTATCAAATCAGTTTCAAATGGAAGTGAAGATAAAGTAATAACAAAGTCATTAAAATTGCAGTATATACTCCTTATGTTCTGCGAAATTATAGTTAAATCATTTTTCCTAACGCAAATATGATTAGAAATACTCGACGGACTACATTCAATAGAATTAGAAATTTCAATTGTGTCCAGTTCATTAATTGTTTGAACTGTGTTACTCATACAGAGTATTGATAAGTAGAATTAAAGTCGCAGCTTGACCGTGGTAAGTATTATCCCTGATAGACAAGCGAGTGCAATATTTTATCATTGTATCAAAAAGTAATAGTTTGTTTAATATTAGTATAATTGTTGAGTGTATCACCATGTCGTTCATTTTAAAAAGTATATTATAATATATTTTGTTCTTCAATTTTTGAGATGTGTATGTATGTGTTTGAGTTCTGCATGCAATTATATATGAAATAGTGATAAATAGGGTTTGAAATTGATTGTAGTGAGTGTATGTGTGTATACTTAAACTTATATAACATTTAAAAATAATCCTTAAAACCACTAAATTAATATTACTTAATGTGAAATGATAATATGTTTTTGACTGGAGTATGATCAAAAGGTCATTTAAACAGACAAAAACCGATAAAACAAGTATACCTTCTAGCATTTCATAATGATAATAAGCAAACAATAGTCATACTTTCTGCATTAGCTCCTGGATTTGAGCTTCACTACTAACGATCAAAGACGGAGCCTGGTCATCCCTCTTAACGAGTACTTTGCCATATGCAGTCCAGCAGTATTTATAAGCGCCGGATCTTTTCAAATCTCGAGCCAGGAAATATAAGCGAGAGCCCTTGGAAGTTAAATGCTCTGACAAAAATATTGGTGTATCAACATCTGTCTTGAAGCCCAAATGTTTACAGCATAGTTTGGTCTTGTATTTTATATTGAAGTTCTTAGCCATTTTTAGAATATCGTTTTTGAGAAGTGTAGATCCTGTTTCTACAACTATGGGTGTGTTATAGTTCTGTTTATTTCCTCGCACCCTATAAATATCTTTAATGTCACTTTTAATTATGGAACAATCAATATTTTGTGATAGACTCATTACCATGTCTATTAAGTCTTGTCTAGACTCGCCTGTAATTTTAGGCACATTTTTTATCACAAAATTAGTTTTACGACATCCTGTTTCCAAGTCCTCGATCTTATGCTCCAAAGTTGTAATATACTTCTTATCTTCTTTCGCCTGAATTTCCATCTGAGACATTTTCTTTTCGAGATCTAGATTTTGTGACGTGAGGAGTTTAATTGTATCTTGTATGTTAATATTAGTTTCCTGGATATCTTTCAAGGTTAAAGAGACTTTTTGTAACTCACGTTCCTGTTTGGACATAAACAAAGCCATCATTTCCTTTATTTCTTTTTTGAAATCATCTAATTTTTCAGCAATTAAGATGTCCTCCCAACTTCTTTTTGTCCTCTGGGATACGTAATTAGGCGGCGTAATGTTGATGCTCATTTGGTCAATCTCTGACTCAGACACTGATTTATTCATCGGCGAAGCCATCGTATATATAGGAAGACAAAAACAATGTAGTTAATGTTAGATCTCAATATTATATCCAGCGTGGCAGCAGCGTAACCCGACTTGAGCTACTCAGGTAAGTAAATATTATTATGTTTTATGTTCCAACTCGCGAACGACGTAGTAGATCACGGGTAATGACGCACGACGACAGTTGAGTCAGGTAGCGCGTAGCAATTGACGTAGCAGCGTAGCACTTGTAGCGGCCGCGTAGGCAAGGCGCGATGACGTATGTAGCCCAACTCGTAGACTGCACAGTAGTTTTGAGTCCGGAGAGCTATGTCGATTTGGCGTAGCGGCTATCACAGCGGTCTCAATGCGGCGCACACGGCGCGACCCAGGTTCAAATCTCACCGGACGGCGATGGCACTTTTTCTAAGTCGATGACGTTCTTCCAATTGTCAGATCAGTTCGTTGGTGAGAGCGAGACTTCCGACACCAACCAAAATGGCCCCTGCGTTTAATGGAAACACACCCAAGATGGAAAGGGAGGGTCCGAGTTTGAATGCGAAATATACTGGATTTAAAAATGAATAAATTAAAAATATTAAAGATGCTTTAACACATCTCCACAAACACGTCCGTTCTAAGTAAGCGCCCGAGGCAAAGAGGAAATTTACGCCTGTACGAAATTATTTTTTTTAAGTAAACGTCAGCTGAGCGAGTTCAATGATCTATAGGTAGTTAGTACGCAACGACCGACAACTACCTACAAGGTTATTGGCTCGTTTACTTAAAGAAATTAATTTCGTACATGCGTATATTAATTCAAGTTTTAGAAAAAAGTACTTTATTTTTTTTCTTTATAAATCGATAGTGTTTCATGTACCAGATCGACCCTCCACGGGATTAAAATGATCAAAATTTAACGGTGTATAACGTTAGGCGAGCTGCACAATACAAGATATAACAAATGAAAAATACAAACTCATAATTTCAAACTAGTCCAGATCAAAATCTCTGTAGACCGTAGGCATCAGCAAGAAATATTCCCGTGCCTTCGAGAATTACTGCGCCTTCAAACTTGCAACACAACTTTAAACATGCTCCCCTAAAGTTTTCCTTTCGCCTTTTACAACCAAACAATAAGGTTCAATTTGTAGTTTTTTAAGTGTAAGTTGAAGTTGGTATTGTCTATCCAAAGAAATAGCAACCACTTATCATTTCTCGACGCGTTGGTAATAAATACAGGGTGTCACAAAGCGCCATCTGTCTTACTAAACTCTTTGTTTTGTTATTATTTGTTTACGTTTATAGGCCGTCGATAAATAGATGTGTTTCTATCCAGCGGGGACTCGAACTAGACCGAAAAAACTAGTAGCATTGCTTTCTCTGTTCAATGTACCTCACGAATTTACTGATAAAAACCAATATACCTAAACTATTTGATAGAAATTATCCCATCAGTGAATATCAGTAATCACTGAAGGGGTGTCTCAAGATGTGTAAAGTTCACACTGATATCCTCATTTCGTGGTCGATTTTCATGATATTAATTAAATTTTTGATTTGATCAACTGAACTTGATTAAAAGAACCGATCTTACCGATTCTTTTTGTGTTTGGTTAAGGTATAACCCCGCAGTTAATTACTAATATTTTATTTGCTAATACCAAAACAATGAGTTCATTGAGTAATAATGGGTATTTTGTCATTTTTCTATGTTTCTTACCAGAGGGCGGTGATCTCTGACGTCCGGCCCTGATTCAGGCCACGGTCAGGAGCGGGACGGAATGGGATGCAGAAACATCCAAGTTGTAATGTAAGCAAAACAGACGCGCTCTTACGTGAGGGAATGGACATTCTTACGCCCCAGCCATCGCCGCAAGAGAAATCCTGGGAGTCAGAAAACAACACTAGGAACACCAACTGCCAAAATTTAAGATAAAATGCATTTATTCGTTTTTTTTTTTTAAAACCGATTTTATGAGGGTTCCGTGCCTCTAATTGAAAAAACGGAATCCTCGATCGTCCGTTAACCGACCGGACCGAGCCCAAGTCGTCGACGGCGCGTACTGTTCTGGAGCTGTCAGCAAACCGTAGAGGCCCAGCCTGCTAGCTGCAGGCAGGTAGGGTCGAAGCCTACTGGGGTCATGGGTCGGCTTCTGAAAGGAAGGCTCGGCCTCGGTACGATAGGCAACGAAGGAATGGGGTAGGTTTTGTAGTCAGTAAGAGTCTGACGCTATTTCCCGCTCCGCCCAAGGGCGGTATTTGTCATTGGATGTTTTTACCTACCATAAGAAAAACCTTTATAGGATCACATAATCACATTGTTGTCTGTCTGTCAAGACCCTTTACCTCAGGAGCACGTAGAGGGATCGAGTTTAAATTGAATCTATATACTCAAGTCTGCAAACCCCTAAAGATGTAAAAAATAAAACATCTAAAATTTTACATTTTCAAGGGAATCAAAATTCATAAGGTGCTTTCCGTTGACTTGGAATCCTGACATTTGGCATAAAGCAAAGTCTTATAGCACAAAAAATGTAGGAAGAAATCGTAGTCAAATCATAAAAAAAAAACTTCGAGATTCGGGTATACTATTTACATAAGTTAGTTTGTACGGAACCCTCAATGTCCGACTCACACTTGCCTAGTTTTTTTATTTTTATTTTAAGGATACAGCCACATGCAATGTCAAAAAAAGCATTAACCAAACAAAAACTGAATCATCAAAATCGGTTAACATAAGGCAAAGATATAAAACATATAATAGACTTGAAGATCTCTTTTTTCGGAAATCGGTTAAAAAGCCTCAAGATCTGCCTTCTCATTCCACATTCATGAATACAAGCCAGTTGTCGACTCACTCAAATATATTATAGTGTCAAGTGTTCCCCAGTTGATGACTTGCAAATTCTCTGGAGCAAGCTTCCAAATTACATAGTTGTGTTACTAAGGCTGTCAGTTTTGTCAAAGTTGTGGAATATTATCACGTAAAATTATTCAAAGATTCAAAGCATTTTATTTCAAATAAACCATTTACAGGCACTTTTGAAAAGTCAAGAAGTCGGTCTGTCAGAAAAAATGATGCTAATTGCACATTCCAAAGCGTAGATCTCTATGGAGAAGAATGTGCAAGAAACTCCATGGACACTCTTGTCAAACTTGTTTTGTATTACAAATATCTCGGTTACATGTTTTTTGTTGCTGCTATTATGTGAGAACAATGTAAACAAGATAAAGAGAAAGAAAAAAAAAATCTAATTATAATATTAAAAATAAACCACTGGCAGCTAAGAGATGACCAGTCTCAACTGACAGCGCCCGTTCACGAACATGACGCGTATATCAGCACCATGTCCAGAAATGCAGGAAAAATACAAAAATTGCATCTAGTGGTGTCTTGTATGCTTCACTGACCTAAATAAGATTTTCAATTAGACTTAAAAAAAAAAACGGTAATTTAAAAAACTAAAAAACTCGACTGCTTTTCTGAGTATTCATGAAAAAGCCCTAAAACAAGAAAGTCGTTGTACCCGATTGCACTTAACTATATAATATTTTAAATACAAGATAAATTGTAGAAGTTGGGACCTATTCTAGAAATAGAGGCTTAGTGAGTTGAGAGCACATACCTATATTTCATTGCAGATTACTCCAATCTACTGACTAGACGGCTGACTTTCTAGCATGGGTCCCGACTGCTACAATTTATCTTGTATTTAAAATATTATGTAGTTAAGTGCAATCGGGTACAACGACTTTCTTGTTACCCGAATGCGCCAGAAGGAGGATTATGTTTTTCTTTTAGGGCTTTTTCATGAATACTCAGAAAAGCAGTCGAGTTTTTTAGTTTTTTAAATTACCGTTTTTTATTTTTTATTACGATATCACTTTCACATTAATAACGAATCTAACGATACCTTGCAAACTAAATATCCATCGAGCCGTTCAGGCCGTAGAGCATGCCAAACACTTGATTTTGGTGCCAAAAATTCGCCATTTTGTTTTTTTTCTTATTTCGATATACCCAGTGTCACTCTCACAGTAAATACGAATCTAACGACACCTCTTAAGTTAAAATCCGTCGAGCCGTTCAGGCTGCAAAGCGTGCCAAACAATTATACATACATACTCATGAAAAACATAACCCTCCTTCTGGCGCAGTCAGGTAAAAAAAAACAGTATCTCAGTAATAAAAATATACCTTATTTAATCTGGTATAGGGTAAGGGGTCCGGTGATGAACCAGGTAAATTTCAAAGACGTATAAATTTTTTATTTTCTAACATAAGCAATTATTCTTTTGTACGCTATTTTCGAAACTTATCTGGGTTTAGTTTGGCATTCAAAGCCTTTTTATATTTTTAATACTTTTTTAATAAAAATCAATTTAAAAAATGAACACACAAACGTAATTATTCAAAGGAATATACAAAAATAAAACAGTGTAACTTACGAGTTCGCTAAAATAGGGACAGATCATCGTAAATGCGAGACAACCAGTGCTTGAGGCTGATTTTCAACTGTTTCTCAGGTTGTGACGTGACGGACATAAATAGAAGAAATTAAAATTTTAATACTCTTAACATGTTACAGTTTCGCTAACTTCAAATAAGTTCAAGTTTTCAATGAAAATGGAATTCACTGACAAAATTTCAATTTCTAATGTGTTGGATAAACGCGATCGTAGTTTAACATGAACGGGGATGGTAAACACTTAAATCTACATTCAAGGAAGTACACTCAACAACTGCAGAGGTTAGAATTTTGTCACTAGAGTATGTCTAATAAAAGTGTGACCTGGCTTTTTTTTACTAGATATGGCAACATTTTTTTGCCGCCAAAGGCACGTAAAAGCAAAGAGTGCGTCAAAGTCTGTCATTGTAATTGACAGTAATTTGTAAGTTTTTTTTTTACTTTTTAACAATAATTGCTTTTTTACTTAGTCCTAATCTGTGATCATAAGATTGACTGACTGACGGACGGTTTACGTCTGCGAAGAAATTCTTTTATTTTGTACTTTAAAATTTAAAAATATATTTATATTCATTTTACTGTTAATTCTCGCTAAATACTCTCCAGCGTTTGATGGTATATTAACAGTTCGTACGTGTTATTGGCAAAATTGTGGTGTCTCTTCCACAAAGGCCATTAATGAAGAGTTGAAGTTGAATAATTGCTTTAAGTTATGTGTGAACGCTGTTACATACTATGATCAGTAGGTTTAAATAAAAACAAGAAGATAAAGAAGTGGTTATCAAAGAAAAACAACAATGTTTATATTCGACCCCCCTACCGACCTATTATAACCTTGATCATTGTTGATTGTCCATTAGATATATTCACGATATGATGATATTTTTTTTATATTTATCTAATAATCTTGTATATATCTGAGGACTCTACAAAATTAAAAGAAAGGTTAAAACTTTAAGAAATTTAGAAAAAATCGTAATCTTTACTCTGAAAAAAAGAAATACCCTCACGAACTTGCTTAAGAGATATAATACGTTCAAAAGCGGTCGAGATGTGATGAAAGATTTGTCTCGATTTGGTAGGACATCAACGTCTTCAAAGTCTGTTCTTAATATCATAATAGTAAAGAAAATAATTACTGAATTTGTATGAATGAGAAAGATAGCTACTGGACTTTCTGTGTCCCACTAGTCGAATCGTGCCATTTGAAATAACTACTTACGTACGTAAAACATGTTGCCGCTCTAAAAGACTGATTGGATTATTTATTACTTAAGTGTATATTTCTGAAATAGCATACTTTGAAGTGGTAACGGCCCGTCGCGGGTTCAAACCCGGCCAGGCGCATTATTTTGTGTAATTTATTTCATCACCACTACTCTCAAAACGGTGAGAGAAAACATCATGAGGAAACCGGCATTAGAACCAAAAATGCGAAGACATGTGACATTCACCCACCCGCACTGGGCCCGCGTGGTGGATTACGGCCCATTCCCTCTCTTAGAGAGGAGGCCTGAGTCCCAGCAGTGAGAATATTAAAAGGCTGATGATGATGATGAATATACTAAGGCGATTAAATTTTGGAAGAATATCTAACATTGTAGATATTATTGACCTTTTCCTGGTAGTTTCTTGGCAGAGTTGTTTAACCTTTTGAATACCGTAATTAGAGACACAATAGAAAGACACAGGTGGCGGACACCGGTGTCCTCTTGGTGCTTCACAGTTTAATGTTATACATATGTAGATAATATTATGCGGCGATAAATAAATCTTTACTCGTTCTTGTATTGTATTGGGTATTATAGTTTATTGTCTCGCTGCTGGGAAAAGGCCTTTCTCCGCTCTTTGCAACGATCACAATTCCTTGCTTTCTCGTTCCAAATCTTAAGGAATACATACTTGTCGCCCTCCCATCTCCTTCGTGGTACTGTGTTTACAGTACCATCGCTGTATGTCTATGAGGTTCTGTACCTCTACCATGAGTTTTAAGCAATAGTATTCGTCGCTACTCGATATCGACGCCGTAAATATTTTGTATGGCAAATTTTGCAGCGCCTCTAGCGGTCACTTGCAGAACCAAAATTTGCCATACAAAATATTTACGGCTTCGATATCGAGTAGCGACGAATACTATTGCTTAAAACTCATGGTAGAGGTACTGGTGTGAAAACCAATATACACTTTTTAGTCATATAGACAGTCAACATCGCTCAGATAAGTTAAAAACAATAATCATCAAAACAGCTTTTTGCTTACAAAAATATCTATGCAATGGCACTTAAATTGTATAATAAATTATATCTTGTCATATAAAAACAGTAAGGATTAATTAATTCAAAAGTAAGTTTTTTATGCTCCTAAATGACAAGTTATATTTATTATTCGTATTATTCAAGGAGTATATAGTAGTTTCATGTGAAGAGGAGGGATGAAACGCATGTTACTAAAAGAGTTATGAATTCACATGTGGATGGATGGAGAGGGAGAGGGAGGACAAAGAAGAGATGGATGGATTTAGTGAGGAGTGATATGAAAGAAAAGGGAGTTAGTGATAGCGTGACGAGCGACAGGACAGAATGGAAGAAAAAAACGTGTTGCGCCGATCCCAAATAAAACGGAGTAAGGGCAGGAACCTGATGAATTTTGACCAATATTTACAATTTATATTTTAATTTAATTTATAATAAAAATAAACGCTTCGAGTTTGAGAAGGTACGAGGGAATACTATTAAAATCATTACTTTCCTTTTTTCTTCACCGTAATAGGGTAATATGAAAAAAACGTATTCAGTACTCAAAATTGTTTTAATTGAAATAATTGTATTTTGGTACAATAAGCTTCAGGTTTTCAGAATTTTGTGCCATACTTTTACCTCTAAATCAATGCTAGCATACGCCATAACTCTGGTAACATTGCCTTCAGTAAGTGATACATTGCAGTAGATACGACCTTTTGGAAACGGAAAGTTTTTCGGTACATATGGGATCGTCATATTTGTCATTTCATAAATAGCCTGAAAAAATAATAGTTAGTGGTGCAAATCAAATATTTTTTATAGATTTACTGATTTATTTCTTTCCCTAAGACGATTTTTTTTTATGGTAGGTAAAATCATCCTATGACAAATCCCGTCCGCATGATGGAAACGGCTCGTTGGAAACGTTCCTGTTTCGGATTCAGGCTGATGAAACTCCTGGGTGTCTCCATTGTGCGGACCACCTGGAGGACACGGTGTGGTATAAGGTGGAAGCGTGCCACAAATAAGCGGAGCACCGTGATGGCAAACTCTCGCGACGAGTAACTGGTAGCTCGGTGTCGACGTCGACTCGACTGACCTGTTGGTCCAGTGGTTTATGGCCCTGACTGCTATGCCGGAGGTCATCGTTTCGATTCCCACGCAGGACAAATGTTTGTGTGTTGAGCACGATCTTTTGTTCTGTGTTTGGGTGTAATTTATTTATAATTATAATAATATGTATGTATTTAGAAATATGTAAGTAATTTTATCAGTTGTCTAGTACTTCTAACACAAGCTCTGTTTAGCCTGGTACTAGACGGCGTTGTGTTATAGATGTGGAATATACGTGGGCAACTTGCTTCTGACAATGCGTCAGTTTTGTGACACACCTTATCCCTCCACCATACACACACATAATTTCTGTGTGCGTACGCTTTCCTCTATAATACCTTCGCCGCTTGCAGTTTAAGCAAAAAAGGCTAAGGACACTTACATACGTGCATCCAAGACCAACTCGCTTTAGTAAGTTAAAATAAGCCATAATTACGTCAGAGAGAATATCTAAACTTGTATGGAATTCATAAACAGTGCCGCACATTGACGCGGCAGGTGGAAAAGTGGATCTCACGTCGCATTAGCTTGTATGTGATCCGTGGCTGACTAACACACATACACTACACAACGGAAAAGCGGCAATCACGCCGTTTCCGCTCATCGCATCGGAAAGCGGCATCGTGTAATAACCCCGAACCTGAAGTTTTATAAGCAAAATGCGCCTCGGAGTTGCGCATCGCGAAATTTCATTCTATTTGAAATTTTACTACAGATATACCATAGATTTTTTTCAACACTTTTGTAAGTAAAGAAGATAAAGTGGTTGTTGATTTTGTGTCTAGTTAGTGGTTAGTAACTCTGACTGCTATGCCGGAGGTCGTAGGTTCGATTCCAACCCAGGGGTAATGTTTGTGTGATGAGTACGATCATTTGTTCTGTGTCTGGGTATAATTTATCAGTCTATAGTATGTATGTATTTACAACTCTATTAGTATGTTTATCTCTATTAGTTGTATAGTACTCATAACAAAAGCTCTGCTTAGCTTGGGACTAGACGCCGTTGTGCGATTGTTGTGTAATATTATTATAAAAAAGGTATGGGAATGTATGTACCCTCTTTGTATTATACTCACCGGAGGATAAGGGCATTTTTTGCCACCTAATTCCTTTAATAATGGCCCACCGAATATTGTGTTAGGCTGCATCATGTCACATAATTTAAAATGCATTTCCACGAAGCTGGGTTGGTATCTATTTGTTAATAATTGGTAGAAGTAGAAGTCCAACTGCAAAATTTATAAATTTGACATTATTTATCAATTTCATAGAATGCTCAATGCTCAATTTCGCTTATAATGGGCCTCATAAGAAGACTTAAAGTCACCCAAAGGGCAATGGAAAGGGCTATGCTCGGAGTTTCCTTGCGTGATCGAATCAGGAATGAAGATATCCGCAAGAGAACCAGGGTTGCCGACATAGCACGCAGAATCGCCAAACTTAAGTGGCAATGGGCTGGGCACACTGCACGCAGAACAGATGGCTATTGGGGCCAAAAGGTTCTGGAGTGGCGGCCGCGTACCGGAAGACGCAGCGTTAGAAGGCCTCCCACTAGGTGGACCGATGACCTGGTCAGGGTCGCTGGAGTCCGATGGATGCGAGACGCACAGGACCGGCAATTGTGGAGACGCTTGGGGAGGCCTATGTCCAACAGTGGACGACTTTTGGCTGAAATGATGATGATGATCAATTACATTATTTAACAAAAGAAAAAAAAAGAAAATGATCGATATGTTTTTTTTTTCACATAGGCCCATATGGACACTTTAAAACGTCAGAAGCTAGTGCATGGTACCAGTTGGTCGTTCTCTTTGGAAAATAACCGTCAAGGAACTCTATGATACTAAGAAAAAATGGGTCAAAATAGAAGGCAATTTATAAATGCACGGAATATACAGTTTTCACATTCATATTATAAAAAAACAGGCTATCTATAATCTAAAAATAAAACAATAAAATTGTATAATGTAGAAGTACTTTTTTCTAATATGTGAATTTGAAGTACCATTGAGCATTCTTATTACGTTACAACTTGTTGTCATACAAGTTAATTACAGCATGGCAGTTGAGAGTTTGTCATGCTCACTCAAATGTCTCGCTGATGGTGGCACGTGTTATTGGGTCATTCAGTTCCCGTCAAAATGGTTGAGCTAAGTGGAGTTGAGGCACGCATCATGCTCGTGAACGGGCGCCGTCAGCTGTTGAGACTGGTCATCTCGTAGCTGCCAGTGGCGTAATTCAATTTCTATTTTTTAATTATTTTATTTTTTATTCATTTTTCATTACTATTTTTTATTTTGTTTTTCATTGTACTCACATAATACAATTTATCTATATTATATTAAATATTACGCTTTGGAATGAACAATTTAATTTCACTTTTTTTGGATTGACCGACATTTTGACAATTCAAAAGTGCCTGTAATTGGTCTATTTGAAATAAAATATTCTTATTTCTAATTCCTAAAAATAAAACTATCACTAATAAAGTTAAGGTGGTTGAATCAAAACAAAAAAAAAAAAGATATATTGCAAAAGTGTGGACATTTTCACGAATAATGCAGTTAATGAGTTACCATAAGATGCAGTCGTGTCAAACCAGCGTGTCTTCAACATAGTCTTTAACGTTGTAATACGCTTTTTTGGTAACGATACGCTTGATGTAGATTTTGAATTTTCCCTCTAGATAAGTTCTGTAACCGACTTCGGCAGCTTGTTATAAAAGCGAAAGTCTGTTTATGAGGTATTACTTGTTTGTCTTATCTAATATCCATTTGGGAATTATTGGGACATTTTGCATTTGGGATTTTTTTGGGATTCTTTTGGACTATCGAAATAAAACATGAACTTAGCTACATTACCGTTTGGTGAAATTATTATTGCAAATTCTACTTCCACTGTCACATTTGCTGTAAAAGAGCCCACGCAGATACTAAAGAGGTTTTAAATCCTGCCATAAACTTACCTGGACGTTATTAGCAGCGGTGAACAGCAACTCTAATCTCATATTCACAAAGTGCCTAGGATCCTGTCTGTTCCATCGTTTACTGGTCATAGAAAACTCCCTCATAACTGTTTTGTTAAACCAGTTGACCTTTGGACGCTCTGTGTCGAAGTAGGTTATCTACGACATAACTTGTTATATTAACAAGATGAGACACAAAACATTAACGTAGTCCTATTGATATAAAATAGTCAGTTTCACTTGACTGTGGCGTGTTTGTTCACCGCCAAAAAGAGTCCTTTGGCTCCTGCTTTTCAAAATGTATCCTTGGAGTGCACCGATCGCAAATTTACTCAGGCCTCAACTTTGGGTGGTTCATCTCAATAAACCGCCCAAAGTGTCCCAACGCCGTGTTTTCTAGCAGCTAACTTGGCTTTGGACTCGTCCAAAGCCAAGGTAGCTTCAAAGGGTATGTGAAAATGGCACCCGGGGCCCTGGGACCAAGGCGAAGAATGGAACGGGGTAGGTTTTTAGTCAGTAAGAGTCTGACACTACTTCCCGCTCCACCCAAGGGCGGGATTTGTCATTGGATGATTTTACCTACCGAAAAAAAAAAAGGTAGCTTATAAAACTATAAAACTCAACAAATTGTTTATTACCCGACTGCGCCAGAAGGAGGGTTATGTTTTTCGAGAGTATGTATGTATGTAGGTATGTATGTATGTAAGTATGTATGTATGTATGTATGTATAATTGTTTGGCACGCTCTGCAGCCTGAACGGCTCGATGGATTTTAGCTTGAGAGGTGTCGTTAGATTCGTATTTACTGTGAGAGTGACACTGGGTATATCAAAATAAAAAAAAACAAAATGGCGGATTTGTAGCGCCAAATTCAAATGTTTGGCACGCTCTGCGACCTGAACGGCTCGATGGATTTTAGTTTGAGAGGTGTCTTTAGATTCGTAATTACTTTGAAAGTGATATCGTAATAAAATAAAACTAAAAAAAATAAAAAATAAAAAACGGTAATTTAAAAAACTAAAAAACCCGACTGCTTTTCTGAACATTCATGAAAAAGCCCTAAAACAAGAAAATCTGGCAGTCGGGACCCATTCTAGAAAGTCAGCCGTCTAGTCAATAGATTGGAGTAATCTGCAATGTAATATAGGTATGTGCTCTCAATTCTAGAATGGGTCCCGACTGCCAGATTTTCTTGTTTTAGGGCTTTTTCATGAATGCTCAGAAAAGCAGTCGGGTTTTTTAGTTTTTTAAATTACCGTTTTTTTTCAATTCCCGATTTGCCGAGAATAATTTAAGATTGCATATATAATAATATATAAAATCCTACCAAAGTAAAAGAAGTGTAGCGACATCTATGACGTCACAAAAGAACTAATCCTGCATCGCTCAAGTAAAGTTCTCCGCACGATTTGAACATATACATAGAACAGCCCGAAATCATCTATCGGGCAGTATCCCATCAGACATAACACCCGTCTGGTCACGGGATCCTCCCTTTTCAACGGAGGTATGTGGGACTTTACTCTCTGTTCCGCACACCCTCCAAAGAAGTTAAAAATTATTTTCAATTTTATTTGCCAACGATTATACAGATTTCTATTTACATAAGTTTTATCTAAAACTTAGTTTTATAAATGAGAAGTAACACCGACACTAATTTTGTTAGCAAAATAATTCTCTATTGAGCCAGTTTAACTTTTTTACTAAATTGGCAGGAAATTAGCCATTATGGATTAAGAGTAGGTAATATGAAAGTATATTTAGGTTATGGTGTACAGCCTTTGATTATGTACTCTGACCATAGATATCCGGAGATATGCCTTCATTGCAAAGTAATAAGAAATCCTTGCGCAACCGCTTATCTCCCACCAAAATAATTACAACATTCATAAATAGTGTATTTACGACACACACTCAAAATTTGTACACGCACACTAAGAAGAAAGCAGCTACACTAAATCAATTTCTAATAGCACACATAAATAGAATGGGCGGGGCATTCGCTTGTAAGCACAGAAACATTCAATGCACACGCAGGCAATTAGAGCATCGAACCGATTGTCGATAATTGTTATCGATGTTTAATTTCAGCATATTCTTGTAATATAATTACTTCGTCTAATTTTCTTTAAATAATTTCTTTTTTATATACTTATCCGAAAAGTGAGTAATGATTATAAAATAAAATAGGAATTAGTTTTTTTATATCGTATTACCGGTTCAAGGGAACGTTCTCTGTTAAATATCATGCTGTTATTATTAAACAATATATTACTTAATCTTAACTATATGATTTTAATCTTATGTGACATTCAGAGTTGGTTTAAACATTTAGGTAAATTTTAAACACGTATTCAAACTCGCTAGCGTTAACATAAATTTGTATGGAATCAAAATAGCGTCATCTAGCAAACTCGTTTTCATTTTAAACAAATTGTAGGTAGTTGATGCTGACAGGATCGAATTCGTTATGATGAAATAACTCACACTAACTACTCTAAATAAATACATCTAACAAAAAAATACTGGTCAAGTGTGAATCCGACTCACGCACCGAGGATTCCGTATAAATTTACCTATGTAAATGGTTCAATTCCAAAATTTCTCAAAGACTTTTCCGAATCGCAAAAAAAGATATTTTTTTCATCACAAATCTTTGCTGGAAGTGAGTTACACAGTCGTACTGCATGAAAACAGAAGGAGTTGGAATAGAAATTATATTATTATAAGTTGGAGAATTATATTCAAGATAAAAATGCTTGGATCAATGCTGGTCCAGCTCCACTACAACTAGGGCGTACGAAAACACCAAATACCCAGATTTTAAAAAATAATGATTTAATAGTTTTGCATAGCGAACATAAAATATTGTAACTTTTGACCAAAAATAAATAACTGTATAAAATTATACTTGTTTATCGTGCTACTTATCATATTGTACTATAATTTTTGATCATCTCAATCTTTAGATATAATGTCAATTTAAGTTCACGAGTATTGAAATAACAATACCTTAATTACGTTCAAACAACATTCATTCAATAACTAATTTAACTCTTACTATACATGTAATACGACAATATTCATAGAAATGTAAAAAAATATATTGAACTGCGAATAATACGCATATCGATAAAATCAGCCTCACGCACTCGATTGCACCTCTCTAAATCTTGAACGGTCATTGCGGTCATTGCGTTCGGGAAGATTCGGGCTAGTTCGGTCTAGTTCGTGTCGTTCCGAACTTGAGTTCGTGAAATATTTAAAAATTGATTTAAAATATAAAACAGTGACTTAATTGTTTAATTACCGGTGGCAGGATACGCCATTTGTCTTCAGGTTGATGATATGTGACCTATTTTTGCATATAATTACTGCACAACTCGGCATTTTGGTTTTTTACGCATCAGTAGTACCCTGTACGCAATTGCAAAGCGAATGAATGAAGCGTACAGCCGTTGTTCGATTATATGGGTCGTTTGCCCAGATCGAGGCGCCACGTGCCACGCCCCCAAGGCATATCCCTCGATATCCGTGACTCTGACAATGTACCTAATCAATGATTAACAAGACGTCAGATTTTCTTATTATAACGACTGTCAAAAATCTGTACCTACAAGACAGACAGACATAAAGACTTAGCATGCTTTTCAAGGATCTATTAAAAATAAAACATTTTGTGCAAAAAAAAATTGGCCTTTTATAATGTAACAAAAAAAAATCGAAGACATGTGACATTCACCAATCCACACTGGGTCAGCGTGGTGGATTACGGCCCATTTCCTCTTTTAGTGAGGAGGCCTGTGTCTCAGCAGTGGGAACATTAAAAAGGCTGATGATGATAATGATGATGGTGAATTAAGAATTATGAAGAAGTTTTGTGAAATATACGAGTAAATGACGAAATTAGCGAATGCCAAAAGAGTATTTAGGCGTTATCTTTCTTTTTTCGCGTTGCCACTTTATCAAACGTTTCGCTGTATGAAACTTATTGTTTTATATAACGAAATGTTTTAAGCCCTTAAACCATGCTCACATTGACGATAGATGGATTGGAAAGGGACCTGGTGACTACATAATATAATAGAGTCATCAACATACACATTACTGTCTTTCCCCACCAATTGTGTTCCCACATTGTCGTCGTGGTGGGGCTTCGATGTCTCTGTGATCTCGAGGGTTATGCCAATAAAACTACTCATGCTGGAAGGCCTCCAGTGAGAAACCAGACCAAGAGGAACACACACAGGGCGGAGTCCAGATGGACCACCACAGAGGGTGCACCGTCCAGGAGCATCAGCGCCAACAGCTGTTGGTGCTTTTGAACAGTGGTTTTGGAGAGTAGGTTCGCCTGGTACATCTCTGCATATCGGATATGACTCAGATGACAAACGTGTTTAGTGGGGACCCCACCCTATTGCCAAAAAGGTCAAACATGCAAACATGGACGCGTCTCAAAAAGATTTATTACCACGATTGCATCGCAGGAGGAGTATCCCTTACCAACCAGAGCTTGGTCTGACCCTCGTGTTCAAAAAGAGTGTCAGATCGCTTAAAAATCTATTACCGTTCTTCGTTGACGCAGAGAGATAGCGTGGCTCACCGGAGCATGGAGTCCCTGGGTAGCTACTGAATAGGCCGACAGGCACTTCGGCCTCTAGAAGATGAGTGGAGACACGGTGTCGGACTCCAATCCCGCGTTTTCGCTCAACTCTGAGAGAATGGAGGTGGCAGAGTCAATCTCTAGAAGGAGGAACTAGTTCTTCAAACGCCCCAAGTCGGGGGATGGCCAGAGAATATGCTCTGATGATGAACTCGTCCGTAAAATCTCCACCTGGTGGGATGCTGGCCAAAAGACGAGAAACGGGGGAGCGCTCACCGCCGAGGTAAGGTAAGCAACCAGCGGTTAAGCCGGCCTCTTGGAGCCGGAGTTTACTAGCAGTGAACCAAAAGGGCATGGAGGAGAATCACTCCATGCATGCTTTCTGCATGCATGGAGAAAGTAGTCACTCGTTGGTTAAACGCGGAATCTCGGAAACTACTTGATCTACAAAACTGAAATTTTCATCGCAGTCGGGGGACCAGTCTAAAATACTTTCTCATAGTATATAGTAAAAAGTCCCCCGACTGCGATGAAAATTTCAGTTTTGTAGATCAAGTAGTTTGCGAGATTCTGCATTTAGTCAACGAGTGACTTTCTTCACTTTTCTAGAAATTAAGAAATATCTTGTTTTTTGATTTTTATTTTATGTTTTTAGCATGGCAGTTGTGTTTTTTAATTTAAAAAAATATAAAATTATACCCAACTGTCAAGTTTATGGAAAATATAATTCTGTTTTCTCTAATTCTATTCTAATTTTGCCGGTATTATTAAACTAATCTTAGGTGAACCTTGGTATCAGAAAAACCACCTACCAGAAAAAAAAAAAAAACTTTGAGTCGACTATGAATTCCAAAAACTTTGGATTTAATAAATAAACATAGGTAGTAGACATATAAAAAAAGTGTAGGAATCCTACAGATGTTTTCAGTCTTAAACTAATATTTTGCGTCATAAGCCACACTGCGTTTACGAAAATAAGGTTTTAAATAGTACTTACTCGTTCACTGTCTGATTTGCAGTCAACAATTTGGTATTGCAAATAGAAAATCCAACCAAAGCAAATATATTTTAAAATCATTATCAAGTTCATCTTCCAGATCTTATACAACCTAAAAATAATATTATAAATGAAGTGTAACTCTGGCACAAGTGTTAACCAATGCCTTCCGAGGTAATTTGTTATGGTCAGTCAGTTTAACACCGTTCTCAACAAATATCGTGTTATCTATGTTCAATAATGTTGTGCGAGCAGTACATTCCATGAAATTAATTGGCAGGAAATATCCATCAGGAATTCATAGTTCTGGTCTATTACAGCTTTTGAATGCTGACAGGTTAATCCATTTTTTTAAGCACAATCGTTTAGTTTTTTAGGCAGATGTTTATCTATTAAATATATTATACTGCTACTTTTACAATAAAATTTATTCAAATCGATTCTATATATATCATTTTTTAATTGGCCTGTTGGTCTAATAGTTAGTGGCCCTGACTGTAATGGTTCTGTGTTCTATTGCCACCCAGGACAAAAGTTTGTGTGATGAGCAGTGATAGGAATAGGTAGTGCCTATTTGCCTAAACTTCGAAGAACAGAGACAAGAAACGGAGACTTCCTTAGGACGAAATTTTTTCCGAGACATCTATCCCGAAATTTCGAGACAACACTTAAATATATTAAAAAAAAAATATTTGGAATAAGTAATTCGTCTATATTTACCTAAAGTTTGCGACTAGATATATCATAATAAATAACATACACAGTCGTTACAACCATAAAATTTTCTGATTTTTTTTTGGAGAACATTTTGTAAATGACTTGTTGATCGTAATACACAATGAATCACAATGTTTTTATAAGAAGCCGTACACGTTTCGAAGTAAATATCTTCTTTCTAGCTCACTCTCGGCTACCTTTTAATGAGATTTCTAAAGTTCAAGTGTAAAAAAAGGCTTTCAAATAATAAAAAGGTAATTTTTTATCATTTTAGCATTATCTATAGTAGAAAGAATTTATCATTAAAAAAGGTACTTAAAATAAATAAATAATTAATTTATTTGCCAGAATGTAGGTATACAAAGTGGTATCATCTTAATATTAATGAGTTTTTTTTTGCATGGAAATCTCCTAAGAACCGCCAGACAATATCGGTGTTGTGAAAGGACCCTTACGTTTTTTTTTAACTAGTTAATGCCCCCGGCTTTTCCCGCGTGTACTACTGTTTTTGTATCCCATGGGAACTATACTTTTTTTTTAATATTATTAATAGTCTGTGGTCTCTGCCTACTCCTCCGGGATAAAGGCGTGAAAAAAATACGGAAGTCATCTATATCATGCACATTTTAAGAATACCTCTCTGATCACAACAATACAAACACACGCAGTGTGTGTCACTAGGCTGATATAGCCTTGCATTGCATTGCAGTGGGAACATTATAAGGCTGATTCCTTATAATGTTCCCACTGCTGGGACTCAGGCCTCTTCTCTAGGAGAGGGATATATAGACTAATATAGGATAGGCTGATATAGGATAAGTTGTTATTATGGAGTTATAAATTATAAATGTTATGTCTAATCGCAAACTTTAGATAAATATAGACGAATTACTTATTCCAAATAACACATTTTTTTAAATGTATTTAAGTGTTGTCTCGAAATTTCGAGATGATGATGATGTCCCGGAAATAATTTAGTCCTAAGGAAGTCTCCGTTTTTTGTCTCTGTTCTTCGAAGTTTAGGCTAATAGGCACTACCTATTCCTATCACTGGTGATGAGCATGATCATTTGTTCTGTGTCTGGGTGTAATTTATCTATAATAGGTAGGTATGTATTTAGAAATGTATAAGTATATTTATCAGTAACATAATGTGGTTATTTTATTTAAGTTTAGACAAATTATAAAAACAAGAAAAATAAAAACAGCTAACTAAAACTATTTATACATACACTAAAAGCAATTATTTCTAGCTTAAAATGGCGTCATAAAACTCCTCCGCATCGCTGTCGACTGGGAGTGTGCAAAAGGGCCCAAAAGGCTGGTGGCATTGCCACGTTGTATGGCATTGCTTAATTTCTGACCCCCAGATTTTTTTTTCAGCCCTTGGGTCACGCGAAGAGTTAACTAAGCGTTTGGATATTTTTTTTTAAAAAGCGTATGAGCACTCGGACCCCACGGCCCAAGAGTTTCAACCCCAAACGGCTCAAAAATATAACTGCCGACGAAGTTGTTATATTTCCACTGCTTGAGGATCTCCGGAGCCGCAGCGGCAGCACCAACACAGCACGATGAGCTAGGAAGATGGGATGGCGCAAGAGTGTCGACACAGGTAGCGTCCCACACCAAAGGCCTACCCATCTTTCAAGGAAATAAAGACATACCTTTCGATCTTTTACCATCGCTGCGTGCCAAGCTATGAGATTCCAAAACAGCCGGAACGCCGACGGTAACAAGGGCTCGTCGGATGATGTCATTAACGTTCGCGTGCAGCGCTATGCGTCGTGCACTTCGACTGCATGACAGGCCGTGGTGACCGAAGCTGTTGACAAGTTCGCCACAGCAACAGCGATGAGGAGAACAGCAAGGAGAACCTAGGCGTAGGGCAACAGCTAAGCGGAAAGTAGTATCATCGAACAAGATGCCAAAATTCGACGACGTGGATTCGGGCAAGCGAGTCTCCAGGTGTTCATGGCCTCGGTTCACTGCACTTCTCAAGGAATCAGTGTGGAAGTTAGAACGTACCTGATTAATATATTAGTGCTGTGGACCGAAGATATGAATGCCGGTAAACTAATACTAGTAATTTTGCGGATGCCGAGACCCATACGGACGGGAAGTGTAACTTGAGCCTAAGCTCGATCGGTCATATTTAAAATTAAAGTAAGAGTATGCCGGATAATTTGGTTTTTTTTTCTCCAAAATGTGAGGGTGCTTCCATAAGTAGGAAGCACGAAGGAAATATATTAATTTAGGACTCAAACATAATAACGGATTAGGGTAATGACCAAATGCATGTTAATTTCGAGCAATCTTTCCGAAACAGCATTGAAATTTTGTATTTTTTCCTCCACAAAACTGGGAAAGGAATCCTCAAAGATTGGGGACAAAGAGACGAAAAGAATTTTTGATTTCAGGATCTATTACATTGAATTTCGAAAGAGTCCGATGTCTGTCAGTACTGTCAGAGAGTAATAACTTACATTTAGAAATGTTGAGATCTGCTCCAATAGAAGAAAGTTGGTTTTAAAAAAATGTATATCATTGAAAACAGTGTCTACATCGCCTCCCAAGGTTCCATTATCGAGGTACCACACATTAAATTTGGAATTAAATTTTCGAATGACTGTGTGTATAGCTAAGCTAAAAATCACTGGCCCGAGTGAGTCACCTTGTTTACAGCCAACAGCGGATTCCAAAACGTTGTCCCAAAACAGTAATTTAGATGGTCGTCTATAACACTACCTGAGAAAACTAAAGATTTGAAGTTTTTCTTTTTTAGTTTCTGCCAGCAAGGTGTCCCTATTAACAGAATTAAATGCATTTTTTACGTCAACCTTAAGAATAGCCTCTCATTTGCCAGAATTTATGTAGGTCGACAACGCGTGTACGGCAGCCTCACAGCCCCCTTTGGAGCCGTAGCCAAGCTGCAGGGGCTGAAATTTTTCTGAAACCACCTCACCATAAAATTTACAACAAATTTTGGCTGCTATATTTATCAGTTGTCTAGTACTTATAGCACTAGTTCTGCTTTTGGAGGTATGTGGAACAGAGAAAAGGGAGGATCCCCTAGCCAGACGGGTGTAATGTCTGGTGGGCTACTGCCTGATACATGATTTTGGGCTGTTCTATATGTTCAAATCGCGAGGAGAATGTTACTAGCACTAGTAACATTTAGGAAAATGTTACTAGTAACATTTTCCTCGCGACTAATCCTTTAGTTCATTTAAGACGACATAGATGTCGCTACATCACTGACCTCCGGAGATTGGAGATCGATGGTTCTTGATGCTTCTTGATGCGTCGTGATGCTTGCCAGGCCAGTATAGGTTGGTTCCAGTGAGTCGGAACCGGATTCCGCATAGTTCTCGGTGAATCGGAACTGTCTGCGGTGATGCCACAGTGAGTCGCGGTGGTGATATCCCAGTGAGTCGGGATATGATGCTGTAGGCTCTAGTGAGTCGGAGTAGTGCGGCTGGCTCCAGTGAGTCGGAGCGGTGCTGTCGACAAAACCGGTCTGAATATCGAGTGGTATAATAGACCCTTAAAGCACCGCACTGCTCCGGCCCCATTTCATTTTAGTCAGCGAAAGAAGCAACATCTCGGTAAGTTCTGCTATGTTTATTAAGTAATTTCAATTGATTGATGGTATTTATGATAGTACTCGTAATTATGTACTATCAAAGCTAAATGATATTCTCTGGATCTGAAATGATGTTCTGACATTAATCGACCTCCTGAATTTACATACAACCTTATTTTTAGTATATAGTTTGTTCAGAATCAGTAACTGAATCGATTCCATTTTACACTATGTTATATTTTTTTAATAGTGGAGGCACAGGGGTTTTGACCTCGGAAAATGGTTACAGTGAATTAATTTTTTTGGTTGAGGTTGCATTTTCTTTTTTATACTATATCTTGCAAAGTTTACCAAAAAATTTTACATTTTTTAATTGAAAAAAGATAAAAACTGAATAATAATAATAACCCCATCGCTGTATCTCTACGTTGACGTCGTGGTGGGGCTTCCGCGCTCCAATATACCTTAGGTCGTAACACCTTAGGTGAGGGGCCAGACTAAGAGAGATACAATCCGCAGGGCTGTTTTGTGGCGAACTGTTGGGCATTAGCGACCCCACGGACCCGATCTCCCGGGAGAATTCTCGTTCTTCATCTCCGGCTTGCCTTTTTTGGCCGGCCTTAGTGAACACTGACGAGGAACAGAGCTCCCACCTCTCTCTTGCCTTTATTGGCTGATTTGAGTGGAGATTCGCAAGAGCAATCGTGCTCGGGAGAAGGATGTATAATCCAGTAAGGTGCTGGTAGGGATCTTGACCGCACTTCTGGGATTATCCTGATAGCCGTGGTATACCTCTCCACTCCTCAAGCACCTCAGGATATGTTGCCCTCTTGTTGCTATGTCACTTCGTGCTAGCGGCCGTTTTCGGGGGCCCATTTATTGAGTGTGCAAGTCATCCCCTGCCTGTTTTATCGTTCGATCCATGGCCGTTTACGGTGCGCCGGTGTGGGCACCGTCGCTGCGAAAGCGAGCGGCGGCTGAATGCCTGCCAGAGTGTCATGGCCAATCGAATGATCCGGGGATACCGTACGGTGTCCTGCGAAGCGGCGAGCCTCCTTGCTGGCCTACCACCATGGGATTTGGAGGCAACAGTCCTTGCACACATGCACGACTTACGCGTGGAGATGCAACGCCGGGGCGAAACTCCGCTGCCGCGACAAATCGCGGCATGGCGGACAGACTTCCGGCGGGATCTCATGGTGAAATGGCGAGAGCGACTGTCGCAATCCCGTGCTGGGCACGCCACGATCGAGGCGGTAAGGCCCCTCTTTGGTTCGTGGCTGGAAAGGCCTCACGGCGTCGTCACCTTCCGTTTGGCGCAGGTACTAACTGAACACGGCAAGTTTGGGCTGTACCTGTACAAGATTCGTGCGGAGACGACTCTTTTGTGTCGCCACTATGCGGACCGCCCGGAGGACACGGTAGAGCACACAGTCGAGGTGTGCCCCGCTTGGGAAGAGCATCGCCGTGTCCGTAGGGGCGATTGGCGGCGATCTCTCGCGCCGGGGCTTGGTTTAAGCCATGCTCCGGAGCGGAGGAGTGGCAGGCGGTCGCCTCCTTTTGCGAAGCAGTAATGCTAGCAAAGGAGGAGGCCGACCGCATTAGGCAAAGGCGCATACGCTATCGCCGCCGCCGGGATTCCGATCCCGACTTCTGGCCACCGTAGGCGCAGGCTCGCGGATTTTTTTATTTTAAATGTTACTTTTTTTCGATTTTCTGAAAATGTTAATTAACTTATTTAAAAAAAAAAAACATTTTACAGCCTCATAAGATTTGAATTATTATTGTTATCCTTTTTTATTTTAAAATCATTAGCACAAATTTTCAATAGGTTTTTTTAATGGTAAGTCATCATCATAATTCATCCAATGACAAATCCCGCCCTTGGGCGAAGCGGGAAGTAGTGTCAGACTCTTACTGCCTAAAAACCTACCCCGTTCCTTCGTTGCCTATCGTTAAGTAAACTTTTTTATTTATGTTATAAGCTATTCATTGAATTTTTTTTTTCATTTTTTTATCCACTGTATGAAAAGTCCGAGGTTTGTATGATTTTGACGCTCCATGCGCTCCACTATAAAACGGGTTACAAGTTGGACACCACCGACACTAAGTACAACACAGGTCACGGCAGGTCATAGTGGCACTGGGTACCAGCACACAGCTGGGTGCGGGAGTAAAACAATCCCTCAGACGCCCGGATTGCCCGATGATTATGTATTTGTGCGGACAACCAGGTAACGTAACAAGCTTATAACTTTGTGATTTTTCATGATACAGTTATGAAATTATGTACTTTGATTCTTAACATAAACATACTAGACACGTGTTTCAGGTTTCACATAAATACTAAAACTAATTTTGTGTTAAAGTCACAATTCTCCTCTTGGCTTCGTCTTAATAGGGTATAATGAAAAACAAGTAGCTAGTGCTCAAAATTTGTTTAGTAGAAATCATGGTGATTAGGTACGGATGCAAATGTTCTAGATTTTAATTTGGTGCCATGTTTTCACCTCCAAATCAATGCTGCCATAGGCTACGATTCTAGTCACACCACCTGCAGTAAGTGATAAATTGCAGTAGATACGGCCTTTGGGAAACGGGAAGTTTTTCGGTACATGCGGGATCGTCATGTTTTTCATATCATAAATAGCCTGAAAAAAAAAACACTCATATATACTGATTATATTGCGGATAAATATTTTGTATGGCACTACGCCGTAAATATTTTGTATGGAAAATTTTGCAGCGCCTCTAGCGGTCACTTGCAGAACCAAAATTTGCCATACAAAATATTTACGGCTTCGATATCGAGTAGCGACGAATACTATTGCTTAAAACTCATGGTAGAGGTACTGGTGTGAAAACCAATATACACTTTTTAGTCATATAGACAGTCAACATCGCTCAGATAAGTTAAAAACAATAATCATCAAAACAGCTTTTTGCTTACAAAAATATCTATGCAATGGCACTTTAATTGTATAATAAATTATATCTTGTCATATAAAAACAGTAAGGATTAATTAATTCAAACGTAAGTTTTTTAAGCTCCTAAATGACAAGTTATATTTATTATTCGGTCAAGGAGTATATAGTAGTTTCATGTGAAGAGGAGGGATGAAACGCATGTTACTAAAAGAGTTATGAGTTTACATGTGGATGGATGGAGAGGGAGAGGAAGGACAAAGAAGAGATGGATGGATTTAGTGAGGAGTGATATGAAAGAAAAGGGAGTTAGTGATAGCGTGATGAGCGACAGGACAGAATGGAAGAAAAACACGTGTTGCGCCGATCCCAAATAAAACGGAGTAAGGGCAGGAAGCTGATGAATTTTGACCAATATTTAAAATTTATATTTTAATTCTCTCTGGCATCAATCCCGTCACCCATTTGATAAACTCGTTTATAACAAGGCAGCTAAGGACCTAAAGACCATAGTCCGCGAGTCTACCAACTCAACCTTGACAGCACACCTACAGATGTTGTCACCTAAAGAAGCCGGGGTAAACTCGCTCTGGAAGGCAACAAAAAACCTGGATAAGCCTCAACAATCATACCCTCCAATTAGATCACAAGACTCCTGGGCAAGAACAGACTTGGAAAAAGCTGAAACATTTGCAAAGCACCTTTATGCTGTCTTTAAACCCAATGAAAGCATCGATGACGAGCATGAAATTGACATGATACTAAAACAAGACCTGCAGATGTGTTTACCCATTAAACCAACATCACCAAAAGAGATAGCAAGAGAAATCAGACTTCTGGATTGTAGAAAAGCCCCAGGATTTGACCTGATAACACCGACTGTACTTAAGAATCTTCCTAGAAAATGCGTTGCTTTCTTAGCATGTTTGTTTAACGCAATCTTCTGAACATCTCACTTTCCTGATCTTTGGAAAATATCTCAAATTGTCATGATCCACAAATTAGGTAAACCCGAACATGAAGCGTCGTCCTATCGCCCTATAAGCTTAACGCCTGTACTCTCCAAACTGTGGGAAAGGATATTTCTACATCGGCTGAAACCGTGCATAGACAATAATGATGTTGTCCCAGCTCACCAATTTGGCTTTCGGAAATCACACTCAACAACGGAACAGGTTCATCGCGTATACCAAACAGGCAGACAAGCTCTTGAATGCAAAAAGTATTGCTCAGGAGCATTCCTTGATGTACAGCAAGCTTTTGACCGTGTCTTGCACAAAGGATTACTAAGTAAAGTAAAGGAAAAGTTTCCCCACTCTATGTTTTTACTCATCCAGTTATACTTAGCTGATCATTTCTTTCAAGTGAAACAGGGCGAAGCACGATCAAGACTGTTTGAAGTGGAAGCTGGAGTACTACAGGGATCAGTTCTTGGCCCAGTTTTGTATAATATATTTACATCGGATCTGCCCACAATCGATGGTATAACTGTAGCAACTTACGCTGACGATATAGCATACTTATCTGTTGACCACAACCCTGAAGTAGCTAGTAAAAGACTACAGATACAGCTTGATGAGACGCACAAATGGCTATGTAAGTGGCGGATACGCGCCAGTGCCACAAAGTCTAAACACATCACGTTTACGCTTAGACAAGGAAACACCCCTCCTGTGAGACTGGGATCAGAAACCCTACCACACACAGATTGTGTGAAATATCTTGGCTTCCATTTAGATAGGCGGCTAACATGGAAGCAGCACATTAAAAATAAAAGAGATGAGATAAACCACAAGTTTCGTAACCTATATTGGCTAATGGGAAGAAACTCTGTACTCTCTGTGGACAATTAACTACTTATCTACAACTCAGTTCTGAAGCCAATATGGACATACGGGATCCAGCTGTGGGGTGTAGCAAGTAAATCCAACATACTCTGCTTGCAAAGAGTTCAAAATAGCATCTTAAGAGCAATAGTAAATGCGCCTTGGTTTGCTAGGAACGACGAAATTCAGGACTATTTAAATATGCCATCAGTGACCTCTGAAATTGAGCGATACAAAACGCAACACAAGGAACGTCTAACCTTGCATCCGAATCCACTGGTTGCTGAACTTTTAGACCTGACTGCGGTGGTGAAAAGGCTGAAGAGAAACCACCTTCTATAAGTGGGAGGAGCAGCACAGGCAGCTCCACCACAACGCCACTTATCTCTAAAAACTAATTCGCTTATGGTCTGACGACCGATTGCAAATGGAAGGAAAAAAAAAAATAATTAATTTAATTTATAATAAAAATAAACGCTTCGAGTTTGAGAAGGTACGAGGGAATACTATTAAAATCATTACTATCCTTTTTTCTTCACCGTAATAGGGTAATATGAAAAAAACGTATTCAGTACTCAAAATTGTTTTAATTGAACTAATTGTATTTTGGTACAATAAGCTTCAGGTTTTTAGAATTTTGTGCCATACTTTTACCTCTAAATCAATGCTACCATACACCATAACCCTGGTCACATGACCCATGACCCCAGCAGGCTTCGAACCTGCCTGCCTGCAGCTAGTAGGCTGGGCCTCTACGGGTTGCTGACAGCTCCTTGGGGCGCGGGGGAACAGAACGCGCCGTCTACGACTTGAGCCGGGTTGGTCTTAGATGTATACATATCTTCGCTTGCATATTGTTTGGCCGGATGTCTCCTCCTGGAGAGTCATCCGCATCATGGAAACGGCTCGTTGGAAACGTTCCTGTTTCAGATTTAGGCTGATGAAACTCCTGGGTGTCTCCATTGTGCGGACCACCTGGAGGACACGGTGTGGTATAAGGTGGAAGCGTGCCCCAAATAAGCCGAGCACCGTGATGGCAAACTCTCGCGACGAGTAACTGGTAGCTCGGTGTCGACGTCGACTCGACTGACCTGTTGGTCCAGTGGTTTATGGCCCTGACTGCTATGCCGGAGGTCATGGTTTCGATTCCCATGCAGGACAAATGTTTGTGTGTTGAGCACGATCTTTTGTTCTGTGTTTGGGTGTAATTTATTTATAATTATAATAATATGTATGTATTTAGAAATATGTAAGTAATTTTATCAGTTGTCTAGTACTTCTAACACAAGCTCTGTTTAGCCTGGTACTAGACGGCGTTGTGTTATAGATGTGGAATATACGTGGGCAACTTGCTACTGACAATGCGTCAGTTTTGTGACACACCTTATCCCTCCACCATACACACACATAATTTCTGTGTGCGTACGCTTTCCTCTATAATACCTTCGTCGCTTCCAGTTTAAGCAAAAAAGGCTAAGGACACTTACATACGTGCATCCAAGACCAACTCGCTTTTGTAAGATAAAATAAGCCATAGTTACGTCAGAGAGAATATCTAAACTTGTATGGAATTCATAAAGTGCCGCACATTGACGCGGCAGGTGGAAAAGTGGATCTCACGTCGCAATAGCTTGTATGTGACCTGTAGATGACTAACACACATACACCACACAACGGAAAAGCGGCACTCACGCCGTTTCCGCTCATCGCAGCGGAGAGCGGCATCGTGTAATAACCCCGAACCTGAACCGAAGTTTTATAAGCAAAATGCGCCTCGGAGTTGCGCATCGCGAAATTTCATTCTATTTGAAATTTTACTTCAGATAGACATTAGTTTTTTTTCAACAATTTTGTAAGTAAAGAAGATAAAGCGGTTGCTGATTTTGGGTCTAGCTAGTGGTTAGTAACCCTGACTGCTATGCCGGAGGTCGTAGGTTCGATTCCAACCCAGGGGTAATGTTTGTGTGATGAGTACGATCATTTGTTCTGTGTCTGGGTGTAATTTATCAGTCTATAGTATGTATGTATTTACAACTCTATTAGTATGTTTATCTCTATTAGTTGTATAGTACTCATAACAAAAGCTCTGCTTAGCTTGGGACTAGACGCCGTTGTGTGATTGTTGTGTAATATTATTATAAAAAAGGTATGGGAATGTATGTACCCTCTTTGTATTATACTCACCGGAGGATAAGGGCATTTTTTGCCACCTAATTCCTTTAATAATGGCCCACCGAATATTGTGTCAGGCTGCATCATGTCACATAATTTAAAATGCATTTCCACGAAGCTGGGTTTGTATCTATTTGTTAATAATTGGTAGAAGTAGAAGTCCAACTGCAAAATTTATAAATTTGACATTATTTATCAATTTCATAGAATGCTCAATGCTCAATTTCGCTTACAATGGGCCTCACAAGAAAACTTAAAGTCACCCAAAGGGCAATGGAAAGGGCTATGCTCGGAGTTTCCTTGCGTGATCGAATCAGGAATGAAGATATCCGCAAGAGAACCAGGGTTGCCGACATAGCACGCAGAATCGCCAAACTTAAGTGGCAATGGGCTGGGCACACTGCACGCAGAACAGATGGCCGTTGGGGCCAAAAGGTTCTGGAGTGGCGGCCGCGTACCGGAAGACGCAGCGTTAGAAGGCCTCCCACTAGGTGGACCGATGACCTGGTCAGGGTCGCTGGAGTCCGATGGATGCGAGACGCACAGGACCGGCAATTGTGGAGACGCTTGGGGAGGCCTATGTCCAACAGTGGACGACTTTTGGCTGAAATGGTGATGATGATGATGATCAATTACATTATTTAACAAAAGAAAAAAAAAGAAAATGATCGAAATGTTTTTTTTTTCACATAGGCCCATATGGACACTTTAAAACGTCAGAAGCTAGTGCATGGTACCAGTTGGTCGTTCTCTTTGGAAAATAACCGTCAAGGAACTCCATGATACTAAGAAAAAATGGGTCAAAATAGAAGGCAATTTATAAATGCACGGAATCTACAGTTTTCACATTCATATTATAAAAAAACAGGCTATCTATAATCTTAAAAATAAAACAATAAAATTGTATAATGTAGAAGTACTTTTTTCTAATTTGTGAATTAGAAGTACCATTGAGCATTTTTATTATGTTACAACTTGTTGTCAAACAAGTTAATTACAGCATGGCAGTTGAGAGTTTGTCATGCTCACTCAAATGTCTCGCTGATGGTGGCACGTGTTATTGGGTCATTCAGTTCCCGTCAAAATGGTTGAGCTAAGTGGAGTTGAGGTACGCATCATGCTCGTGAACGGGCGCCGTCAGCTGTTGAGACTGGTCATCTCGTAGCTGCCAGTGGCGTAATTCAATTTCTATTTTTTAATTATTTCATTTTTTATTTATTTTTTCATTACTATTTTTTTATTTTGTTTTTCATAGTACTCACACAATACAATTTAACTATATTTTTTTTCATTGAACTCACATAATAGAAGGGACTAAAAATATATAACCAACATTTATGTAACTCATAATATCATTTAAAAATAGTGTCCATGGAATTTCTTGCATGTTCTTCTCCATAGAGATCTACGCTTTGGAATAAACAATTTAATTTCACTTTTTTTTGGATTGACCGACATTTTGACAATTCAAAAGTGCCTGTAATTGGTCTATTTGAAATAAAATATTCTTATTTCTAATTCCTAAAAATAAAACTATCACTAATAAAGTTAAGGTGGTTGAATCAAAACAAAAAAAAAAGATATATTGCAAAAGTGTGGACATTTTCACGAATAATGCAGTTAATGAGTTACCATAAGATGCAGTCGTGTCAAACCAGCGTGTCTTCAACATAGTCTTTAACGTTGTAATACGCTTTTTTGGTAACGATACGCTTGATGTAGGTTTTGAATTTTCCCTCTAGATAAGTTCTGTAACCCACTTCGGCAGCTTGTTATAAAAGCGAAAGTCTGTTTATGAGGTATTACTTGTTTGTCTTATCTAATATCCATTTGGGAATTATTGGGTCATTTAGCATTTGGGATTTTTTTGGGATTCTTTTGGACTATCGAAATAAAACATGAACTTAGCTACATTACCGTTTGGTGAAATTATTATTGCAAATTCTACTTCCACTGTCACATTTGCTGTAAAAGAGCCCACGCCGATACTAGGAGTTAGTTTGGAGTTAAATTCCTGTGTCCCCTAGATGGGGCAGAGGGCGTCCACAGTGCGCCGCCATCCCGTTCGGTCTTGAGCTTCGCGTTTTATTTCGCTCCAGGTCTTCCCTATGTTCTTCGCCTCTGCGATGACCGTTCGTCGCCAAGTCTGCTTAGGGCGGCCACGTTTTCGCTTTCCTTGGGGATTCCAGTCTAGGGCTTGCCTTGGTATATGCTCAGGATCCCTTCGGAGCGTGTGGCCGATCCAATTCCATTTGCGGCGTTTGATTTACGCCGATACTAAAGAGGTTTTAAATCCTGCCATAAACTTACCTGGACGTTATTAGCAGCGGTGAACAGCAAATCTATTCTCAGATTCACAAAGTGCCTAGGATCCCGTCTGTTCCATCGTTTACTGGTCATAGAAAACTCCCTCAAAACTGTTTTGTTAAACCAGTTGATCTTTGGACGCTCTGTGTCAAGGTAGGTTATCTACGACATAACTTGTTATAATAATAAGATGATACACAAAACATTAACGTAGTCCTATTGATATAAAATAGTCAGTTTCGCTTGACTTTGGCGTGTTTGTTCACCGCCTAAAAGAGTCCCTTGGCTCCTGCTTTTCAAAATGTATCCTTGGAGTGCACTAATCGCCTTCAGCTCCTGGTAGTTGAAATTTACTCTGGCCTCAACTTTGGGTGGTTCATCTCAATAAACCGCCCAAAGTGTCCCAACGCCGAGTTTCCTAGCAGCTACCTTGGCTTTGGACTCGTTCAAAGCCAAGGTAGCTTATAAAACTCAACAAATTTTTCATATATTTGGCGTTTATTCGGTCAATTCCCGATTTGCCGAGAATAATTTAGGATTGCAAATATATAATAATTTATATACATTCCAACCAAAGTAAAAGAAGTGTAGTGACATCTATGGCGTCACACAAGAACTAATCCTGCATCGCTCAAGTAAAGTTCTCCGCGCGATTTGAACTGTTACGAACGTGAGTAATTAAAATGCCGGTTTACTAGAAGAGAACTTTAATAACCACAAACAATAACAAATTGTTTCGATCAAATTGATCCAAAACACAATTATCAACACTAGAGTTCCGTTTCCGTATCGCTTGGGTCGTTAGATAGAATCACTAATCACTTCACAGAACTCGGAGATCGCACTCGAATCGCAGACGAATTCAAACTGACTGGCCAGTATTCGGAGGCGGCCTTTTTATATATGGAGCCAAGAAAATTCTAGATAAAGACGTTTCAAGGCCATTCCAGAACAATAGAGTCACATCGCGGAGCAATAAAAACATTATTATTACAAACCTTTACTTACAAACCTTACAAGCGTGGAGAAGCATGCCTACTACTGAATATAGAAACCAGCCCACAAACATACCATTGGAAATAAAGACTATGATCCAGGAGAAACGCAGGCTACGCAGAGTTTGGCAGCTGAGCCGTCATCCCCAAGACAAGGCCGCCCTTAATAAAGCCATTGTAGAATTGAAGCAAACTATAAAGAATGTCAATGAGTTAACAATGCAAGCACAATTGGAGTCTCTAACTGCTACGAAAGCCAGCAACTACTCGCTCTGGAAAATCACCCGTTCTTGTGACAGACCTAACATACCTAAAACACCAATAAAAATGGAAAACGGTTGGGCTAGAACTAGTCAAGACAAAGCGAACTTGTTTGCGGATCATCTAAAAAATGTTTTCAAACCGAATGTATCATTAGACAACTCGTCAGAGGAATATGTTGATCTCGTTTTGAAACAAGACCTTCAAATGGACCTTCCCCCTAAACCTGTGTCGCCCACGGAAGTCATAAGAACGATCAAACGACTGGACAGTAAAAAGGCGCCGGGTTATGACCTGATAACCAAAGAAGTATTGCTGGAACTACCTAGGAAAGCTATTGTGTTCATAACCACCATCTTCAATGCTATGTTACGAATAGGGTACTTCCCGAGTGCATGGAAAGTCTCTGAAATAATCATGATTTACAAGGCTGGTAAATTAATTACCGAAAAAACATCCTATCGACCAATCAGCCTGTTGCTATCTTACTCTATCTAAGGTACTGGAAAAGATAATACTTCGCAGAGTTATGCCTAACCTCTTGGAACGCAAAGTGATACCAGACCACCAATTCGGCTTCAGAGAACGCTATGACACAGTGGAACAAGCGCACAGAGTATGTGATGCCATAAGGAAATCTTTAGAACAAAAAGAATACTGCTCGTCAGCGTTTTTGGATATCCAGCAGGCGTTTGACAAGGTCTGGCACAAAGGCCTACTATGTAAGATCAAACAGAATATTTCCCACTCATATTTTCCAATATTCAAATCTTACCTCGAGGATCGCATATTTTATGTGAAAGAAGGCGACGCCACTTCTGAGTTCAAAGAAATTGACGCTGGGGTGCCACAAGGATCTGTTTTGGGCCCTATGCTGTACACGTTGTACACCGCTGACCTACCGCTAACAGCAGGGATAACCACAGCTACATTCGCAGACGACACTGCTATATTGGCTAGTAATAAAGATCCAAAACTAGCATCAGAAAACCTGCAGAAGGGTCTTAACAAAGTTAACGAATGGCTCCAAAGATGGAAAATAAAGGCTAGTGCCACGAAATCAGTGCAGGTGACATTCACCTGTTAAGCTGGGCCAGTGTATTCTACCCCACAGTGACCATGTAAGATATCTTGGCTTACACATTGATCGTAAATTAACCTGGAGACACCACATCAAATGTAAAAAGCAGGAACTACAGCTTAAGTACAACAGCCTATACTGGATGCTAGGAAGAAACTCGAGACTTTCTATTGACAACAAACTGCTTATATATAAAGTCATCCTAAAGCCTATTTGGGCATATGGGTTACAACTATGGGGCAGCGCAAGCGATTCTAACATAAACATGCTCCAGCGCCAGCAGAACAAGATCCTCAGAACAATCGCAAATGTACCATGGTACATAACTAACAATGAAGTCCACGAGCACCTTGAAATGAGTACAATCATAGAGGAAATTCGAAGCCTGGCAGCTAAATACAAAGAGCGATTAATCCGTCACCCTAACGAACTCGCTCGGCAGCTCACCATGAATCGCTATGTGAGACGACTAAAACGTCACCACATTCTCGACCTAGAAGACAGGCTGTAGCTCTGGATAGCAGACGAGTAGATGCCTCCAATGGGAAGCCACTCCGCATGACAACATCATAGAACAAATTTGCTCATAGCCTTAGGGCTGATTGCAAACAAAAATTAAAAAAAAAAAAATATATTACAAACCTTATGATTTACGACAAATGCAAATTTCGACTTTATCGTATAAGGCGGAAGGTAAAAATTCCCTTATCCACTCCTTAAGTACCGATTCAAACTTTTTAATAATAATTCAGTACCTACTACTTTATTGCGGACTTTTCTAGAACTTGCCTGGCCTAGGTACATACTTCTATTCTGGAAGCTTCTCACAGTAATGCGTTTTACTTCGCGTGCTACTCGTGATTTTATTAAAGATACGGCGTGCTAAGTTTTACGACGTAACAGAACATATAGAACAGCCCAAAATCATCTATCGGGCAGTATCCCATCAGACATAGCACCCGTCTGGTCGCGGGGTCCTCCCTTTTCAACGGAGGTATGTGGGATATTACTCTCTGTTCCGCATACCCTCCGAAGAAGTTAATTATTATTTTCAATTTTATTTGCCAACGATTATACAGATTTCCATTTATATAAGTTTATTTCATTAACCAGGTTGTATCTTTCATAAATAAGGACGAACAACGACACTAATTTTGTTAGTAAAATAGTTCCATAATGAGCCAGTTTAACTTTTTTCACTAAATTGGCAGGAAATTAGCCATTATGGATTAAGAGTAGGTAATATGAAAGTATATTCTAGTAGGGGTCATTACATTTTGATTATGTACTCTGATAATGTACCTAATCAATGATTAACAAGGCGTCAGATTTTCTGACTTCTCACTACCTGTAACGACTGTCAAATGCCTGTACACGACAGGCAGGTTCAAAGGCTTAGCATTCTTTTCAAGGATCTATTGAAAATAAAACATTTTGTGGGAAGGGACCTCGGTGACTACATAACATTATAATTGAGTCACCAACATACGCATTACTGTCTTTCCCACCAATTGTGTTCCCATGTTGTCGTCGTGGTGGGGCTTGCGGGTCTCTGTGACCTTGAGGACTATGCCGGTAGAGCTAATCATGTTGGAAGGCCTCAAGTGAGAAACCAGACCAAGAGGAACACACACAGCACACACAGGGTGGAGTCCAGATGGACCGCCACAGAAGGTGCACCATTCAGGAGCATCAGCGCCAACAGCTGTTGATGCTTTTGGACAGTGGTTTTGCAGAGTAGTTTCGCCTCTAGTACGTGTCTGCTTATCAGATATGACCACGATGACAAACGTGTTTATTGGGGACCCCACCTCATTGCCGATGTCGCGTTTTCGCTCGACTCGGAGAAAATGGAAATGGCAGAGTCCACCTTCAGGAGGAGGAACTAGTTTCTCAAACGCCCCAAGTCGGGGAATGACCAAAGAACATGCTCCGATGATGAACTCGCCCGTAAAATCTCCACTACTGGGTGGGGTGCGGGCCGAAAGACGAGAAAGGGGAAAGGGCGCACCTTCGAGGTGGTGACCCGCCACACCGAGGCAACCAACGGACAAGTCGGTGCCTTAGAGCCAGAGCTTACTGGCAGTGAGCCAGAGAGCAAGAAGGAGGCGCTTGCCAAATTCACGGAAGTCGTGGCAGCTGCCTTAACAGACGTTGCTAAAAAGAGGAGAAAGTCTCCAAGAGGACGGCCATCTTGCGACCCCACTCACGGCTTTCAGCCAACGTAAGACGCTGTCAAGCGCCGACACTGCTGCGGTCCCAGCTGCTGCGCCCAAGCCGGGCCCATCGGGACAAGCTAAACGCGGACCCACGGTAGTGTCAGAGCCCGCGAGGCTAGCCCCGGTGGCAAAGCACCTTGCCCCTCCCCACCCCTTAAAAAGGCAAGGCGACAAATGCTCCTGCCACGGCGATGAGTCGGCCTATTCCCCAGCCTGCGGATTCTCTGGCCGACGCCGAATGGCAAGTAGTCGGAGAGAAGAACAGGGCGGGCAAGGTGGAAAGGGCGGCTAAGAAGCGTGAAAGACGGCGGCAGCACAAGAAGACGGCCCTCGTGGCGAGCTTTGAGCCCCGATATCCTCAGCTGTAGTGATCACACTACAGCCAGCCTACAGTGGGCGCTTTTTCAATGCGAAGCGGGTGGGGGACCTCACCAAGCTCCAGGCCCACCAAGTGCGCAGATGTGCGTATTTTGAGCCTGGATGACTCCGTGACAGACGATGAGGTTGTGGCTGCTATAGTCAGGGTGGGAGGGTGCCCTACCAACTAGGTACAGGCAGGCACTATCCATGCTGACAGCACGGTCATGTAAACGGTCACGATGAGCTGCCCCGTGCCGGTGGCCAAAGCTATAACTTGTGGCCGAAGGCTTTTTGTGGGCTGGGTTTCAGCGCAGGTGAAGCTGCTGGAGCAACCAAACTTCTGAGGTGCTTCCGATGCCAGGTGGGCCACTATGCGGGGTTTCTAAGTGGACGCTGACACTGCACAAGTCCGAGGCCCTGTTTTTAATGGCCCTCGGAACGCGCCACCATCAGGTTCCCAAATAACGGTAGGACGGGTTTGCATTGACGTTGGGTCGACGATAAAGTACCTGAGACTCGTTTTCGACAGGCGATGGAACTGGAACGGACCGGGGCTCCCCTAAAGCGGCTCCTGCTAAACCTCAGGGACCATACGCCTCCTGCTCTACGCGAGGATTGGGGGCGCTGGTGTGGGCGCTGTCGCTGCAAATGCGATCGGCGGCCATGCTGAACGCTTCCCAAAGAGCCATATCTTAAATTATAGCCAACTGTCAAGTTAATGCAAAATATAATTCTGTTTTCTCTAATTTTATTCTCATTTTACCCTTATTATTAAATTAATTTTAAGTGCACATTGGTATCAGTAAGACAACCTACCAGAAAAAAAATCTTTGGGCTCATTATGAATTCCAAAAACTTTGGATTTAAGAAATAAACATAGGTTAGGTTAGATAACCGCAGGGCGGTGTACTTGCTCCATTGTTTTTCATCATATATATTAACGACATGCCTAAACTCATTAACAATCCTATGATCTTGTTCGCAGACGATAGCACAATATTATTTAAAAGCAAAAATAGTGACACACTTGAAAAAGAAATTAATGACAACCTTAATGACATAATATCCTGGCTAACAGAAAATAACTTAAAAATTAATCTAAATAAGACTAACTACATCTCATTTGAACAAAAAACAAATAATAAAAAACCAGACGTTCGATATGGTAATACAAGTATTCAGGATACTGATCACACAAAATTCTTGGGCATGTGGATAGATAAAGGCATGAACTGGAAAATGCATGTTGAGGGCGTGTGTAAAAGACTTAGCCAGTGCTCCTATGCCCTTTATAACCTAAGGAAAATATCAAGTCAGGCCACCCTTTTAATGGCATACCATGGTTATGTGTCATCAACATTACGCTACGGACTTATGTTTTGAGGAAACTCGCCAGACAGAGAAGTGGCGTTTAGAGCACAGAAGAAATGCATAAGGGCAATATGTGGCATACAAAATACAGAGAGCTGTAAGCCATATTTTCAAAAGCTTAAGTTACTTACACTCCCGTGTCTTTATATATATGAAGTAGCTACTTTCGTCAAATCAAATCTACATTTATATAATCGCCCGAAGAGCATACGCTATAAAAATACAATATGCATGACAAGACACAAAAAAGCTATATTCAGCAAAAACCTTTTAGGCATGGCACCCAAAATATACAATAAATTACCCAAACATATCATAGAAGCTAGTAATACAGATCTGTTCAAAAAATGGTTAAATGATTTTTTGATTTAAAAATTTTACTACACTATTAATGACTATTTTAATGAAACTTGCTAGAACTACTATATCCGATTTATGACTTTAGTAAAAACTTGACATTGCACTGAATTAAATTATTGAAATAAAATTGTTATAATTATTACCTCTATGTTTATGTGACAATTAATTTGTTTGTATGTGTAAAATTTTTGACTGTAATTAATAATCTAAAATATTGTTTTTTCTAATCATTCTGACATTAATGTTATTTTTGTAATTTGAATTTTGATAAAAACTGATTATAATCATCAATTTAATTTGTACGCTTAAACGCAAAACATAGATGGGACTCTTATATTTAATTGTAACACCATTTAAAAACCTATGTTTACAAATAAAGATTTCATTTTCATTTTCATAAAATAAAGTGTGGAAATATTACAGGTACAAAATAATATTTTAGATTTTGGGAAAATCTAAAATATTATTTTGCTTCTTATATGCCACACTGCGTTTAAGAAAAGAAGGTTTTAAATAGTACTTACTCGTTCACTGTCAACAATTTGGCATTGCAAATAAAAAATCCAAACAAAGCAAATATATTTTAAAATCATTATCAAGTTCATCTTCCAGATCTTATACAGCCTAAAACTAATATTATAAATGAAGTGTAACTCTGGCACAAGTGTTAGCCAATCCCTTCCGAGGTGATTTGTTATGGTCAGTTAGTTTAATCCATATGTTTAAGCACAATCGTTTAGTTTTTTAGGCAGATGTTTATCTATTGAATATATTATACTGCTACTTTTACAATAAAATTTATTCAAATTGATTCTATATATATCATTTTTTAATTGGCCTGTTGGTCTAATAGTTAGTGGCCCTGACTGTAATGGTTCTGTGTTCTATTGCCACCCAGGACAAAAGTTTGTGTGATGAGCATGATCATTTGTTCTGTGTCTGGGTGTAATTTATCTATAATAGGTAGGTATGTATTTAGAAATGTATAAGTATATTTATCAGTAACATAATGTGGTTATTTTATTTAAGTTTAGACAAATTATAAAAACAAGAAAAATAAAAACAGCTAATTAAAACTATTTATACATACACTAAAGGCAATTATTTCTAGCTTAAAATGGCGTCATAAAACTCCTCCGCATCGCTGTCGACTGGGAGTGTGCAAAAGGGCCCAAAAGGCTGGTGGCATTGCCACGTTGTATGGCAATGCTTAATTTCTGACCCCCAGATTTTTTTTTCAGCCCTTGGGTCACGCGAAGAGTTAACTAAGCGTTTGGATATTTTTTTTAAAAAGCGTATGAGCACTCGGACCCCACGGCCCAAGAGTTTCAACCCCAAACGGCTCAAAAATATAACTGCCGACGAAGTTGTTATATTTCCACCGCTTGAGGATCTCCGGAGCCGCAGCGGCAGCACCAACACAGCACGATGAGCTAGGAAGATGGGATGTCGCAAGAGTGTCGACACAGGTAGCGTCCCACACCAAAGGCCTACCCATCTTTCAAGGAAATAAAGACATACCGTCCGGTCTTTTACCATCGCTGTGTACTGTACTTCGACTGCATAACAGGCCATGGTGACCGAAACTGTTGACAACTTCGCCACAGCGACAGCGATGAGGAAAACAGCAAGGAGAACCTAGGCGTAGGGCAACAGCTAAGCGGAAAGTAGTATCGTCGAACAAGGTGCCAATATTCGACGACGGCAGTGCGTGAAGTCAAAAACTTGACTTCCAGCTTCCCACAGCCAGCAGGCGCGCACGCTCCGCAGTCGTAGCAGATGTTACGATTAGGTTTTCCTGGACTACTTTGCAGCGCAGCTCATCCCACCGTCTCTGGGAACTTGGGTAGTTGGGTGGATTCGGGCAAGCGAGTCTCCAGGTATTTATAGCCTTGGTGAAACACGGCACTTCTAAAGAAATCTGTGTGGAAGTTAGAACGTACCTGATTAATATATTAGTGCTGTGGACCGAAGATATGAATGCCGGTAAACTAATACTAGTAATTTTGCGGACGCCGAGACCCATACGGACGGGAAGTGTAACTTGAGCCTAAGCTCGATCGTCCAAGGTCATATTTAAAATTAAAGTAAGAGTATGCCGGATAATTTGGTTTTTTTTTTTCTCCAAAATGTGAGGGTGCTTCCATAAGTAGGAAGCACGAAGGAAATATATTAATTTAGGATTCAAACATAATAACGGATTAGGGTAAATTTAAAAAAACTTTAACGACACAAATTAAAGATAATTGCAATAATTCGGATCACATTTTAGACCTAAATTTACCCGCTTTCAACAACATTTCCCAGAAAGATTTGTGCTCACATGTGGAATCCAAAATAAGCGAGGGTGATATCAGGGGAGCGGCTAGGCTACTATTTAGCAGTGATGTGGTGGCGCCTTACTCTCCAGATACAATTTCAGCCCTGGAGAGTAAACACCCAGCGCCTGCGGATGACCTCACCTTTCCTGACGCTCCTGACACCCCTAATCCGGATTCACCTTTTCTCCACATTTCAGCGCCCCAGTTACTCGCAGCCGTGAGCTCCTTCAGAAGCGGTTCCGCCGGTGGCCTCGACGGCCTGACTCCTCAACACTTAAAGGACCTTTTAAGTTCAGGCGCCGGGGAAGCTGGTGAGTCGCTTTTGAAGGAACTTCTGGCTCTTGTCAAATTTATGCTCTCCGGTGGCGTGAACGATGCCGTCGTCGATGTCTTGTACGGGGCCAATCTATGTGCCCTGCGCAAGAGAGACGGTGGCATTCGTCCCATCGCCGTCGGGTGCACCTACAGGCGTATGGCAGCCAAAATTTGTTGCAAGATATATGGTCAGTCACTGACCAGCAAATTCCAGCCCCTACAGCTTGGCTTTGGCTCGAGAGGGGGCTGTGAGGCTGCTGTACATGCCCTTGCCACTTTCCTGAATTCTGATAAGGGTGAGGTCATTCTCAAGGTTGACGTTAAAAACGCCTTTAATTCTGTTAACAGGGACACTTTGCTGGCTGAAGCAAAAAAAGAACTTCCAGAAATTTTCGGTTTTTTGTGGCAATGCTATAGGGACCCATCCAAATTATTATACAAAGACAAGGTTTTGGAATCTGCCGTTGGATGCCAACAAGGTGATCCTCTCGGGCCAGTCATTTTCAGCTTAGCTATCTATCCAATAATACAACAACTAAATTCCAAATTTAACCTATGGTTTTTTTTTTTTTTTTTTTTTTTATTTAGATGATGGAACACTGGGAGGTGATGTTGATACAGTTCTAAAAGATTTCCAATTTCTGACGGAGCAATTTCGATCCATCGGCCTCGAACTAAACTATTCGAAATGTGAAATTTTTGTTTCTGACAATACTGACAGACAATCAACTCTACAGAAATTTAATGCAATAGCCCCAAATATCAAAATTTTAGAAAAATGTTCACTGCACCTCCTAGGTTCTCCAAAGACAGTTTTTCCTTATTCATTGACGATAAAATAAAATCATTCAACGATATTTCGGACCGACTATCAAAAATTAACTTACATTCCGCTTTCACCCTCATTAGATATTGCTGTTTTGCACCAAACTTTATGTATTTTCTCCGCTCTTCCCCTTTATGGAAACTACCACATCTCTTAGACAAAATTGACGAAACCATTCGATACACTCTAACGTCCATCTTAAATGTGGCTTTGGATGACCGAGCATGGCTGCAAGCCACACTACCCATTCGCTTTGGTGGGCTCGGCATCCGCAAAATTTCTAGTGTCAGTCTACCGGCGTTCCTGTCTTCGGTCCACAGCACTCAACAGTTAATCGAAAGAATCTTAACTCCATCACTGGTTGACTGGGAGGTGCCGTGCTTGACCGATGCCGTGAATGTCTGGAAAGTGGCTTGCCCGGACAAGGCGTTGCCCGAAAATCCATCTTCCCAGAGACAGTGGGATGAGCCGCTCTGCAGGTTGGTACGGAATAATCTCATTAATACGTCCACCAATACTGCTGAGCGTGCCCGCCTACTGGCTGTGAGGGAATGGGAGTCGGGTCTCTGGCTACAGGCTCTACCGTCACCCAACATAGGTACCATGCTGAGTGACACCACCTTCCGGATCGCTACATGCTTGCGTTTGGGTGCTCCTAGTGGAGCTCCACATCGATGTCAATGCGGTGAAGCAGTCGACCGCCTCGGACACCATGGCCTGTCCTGCAGTAGAAGCGCTGGTCGGATAGCACGGCATGCCAGCATTAATGACATCATCCGCCGAGCTCTCGTCATCGCCGGGGTGCCAGCTGTTTTAGAACCTATCGGCTTGGCACGTGACGATGGAAAGAGGCCAGACGGGATGACCATACAGCCCTGGAAGTTAGGTAGGCCTTTGGTGTGGGATGCAACTTGTGTCGACACCCTTGCGCCATCCCATCTTCTGAGTACGGCAGGCTGTGCTGGGGCGGCTGCTGCAGGTGCAGAAAATCTCAAACGGCGTAAATATAATAACCTTATCGGTAGTTACATGTTTGAGCCGTTTGGGGTTGAAACACTAGGGCCATGGGGTCCGAGCGCTCATCGAGTTGTTCGTGACATCAGCAAACAGCTAGTCGACTCTTCGCGTGACCAGAGGGCTGGGCTTTTCTTCGGTCAACGAATCAGCATTGCCATCCAACGTGGCAATGCTGCCAGCGTTCTGGGCACTTTTCCCATTGATATCGATGTGGATGAATTTTTTGATGCCCAATAAGTTCTTTTTCTACCCGTTTGTACATAATATTAATTTTTAATTTGTATATATATCTATTAAGTTTTATATCGAACTAGAAATCCATGTATGAAATATTGAAATAAATGTCTCTCAATGCTACAAAAACATTATAAAATGTAATTAGGGTAATGGCCAAATGCATGTTAATTTCGAGCAATCTTTCCGAAACAGCATTGAAATTTTGTATTTTTTCCTCCACAAAACTGGGAAAGGTATGCTCAAAGATTGGGGACAAAGAGACGAAAAGAATTTTTGATTGCAGGGTCTATTACATTGAATTTTGAAAGAGTCCGCTGTCTGTCAGTAATGTCAGAGAGTAATAACTTACATTTAGAAATGTTGAGATCTGCTCCAATAGAAGAAAGTTGGTTTTAAAAAAATGTATATCATTGAAAACAGTGTCTACATCGCCTCCCAAGGTAGCATCATCGAGGTACCACACATTAAATTTAAATTTTAATTAAATTTTAGAATGACTGTGTGTATAGCTAAGCTAAAAATCACTGGCCGAAGTGAGTCACCTTGTTGACAGCCAACAGCGGATTCCAAAACGTTGTCCCAAAACAGTAATTTAGATGGTCGTCTATAACACTGTCAGAGAAAATTAAAGATTTGAAGTTTTTCTTTTTTAGTTTCTGCCAGCAAGGTGTCCCTATTAACAGAATTAAATGCATTTTTTATGTCAACCTTAAGAATAGCCTCTCATTTGCCAGAATATGTAGGTCGACAACGCGTGTATGGCAGCCTCACAGCCGCATTAGCTGCAGGGGCTGAAATTTTTCTGAAACCACCTCACCATAAAATTTGCAACAAATTTTGGCTGCTATATTTATCAGTTGTCTAGTACTACTCATAGCACTAGTTCTCTAGCGACACGCGGGGTTGCGATAGTCGTTGAAAGGATCCAGCAGTTGGGACTCGAGGTGGCACTGCACAAGTCCGAGGCCATGTGCTTTCACGGCCCTCGGGGTGCGCCACCACCGGGATCCCAGCTAACGGTAGGAGGGGTTCACATCAGCGTCGGGTCGACGATGAAGTACCTGGGACTCGTCCTCGACAGCTGGTGGAACTTCAAGGAGCACTTCCGACGTCTGGCTCCCAAACTGAATCGGACTGGGGCTGCTCTCGGGCGGCTCCTGCCCAACCTCAGGGGACCAGACGCCTCCTGCCGGAAGCTCTACGCGGGAATCGTTCGGTCCATGGCCCTCTACGGGGCTCCGGTGTGGGCACCGACGTTGCAACAGCAACCGAGGGCCCAGCTGAATGCGTGCCAGAGGGTCATGGCAATACGCATGGTGCGAGGGTACCGAACGATTTCCCGCGAGGCGGCGACCCTCCTTGCTGGCCAACCGCCATGGGATCTGGAGGCAACAGTCCTTGCACACATGCACGATAAGCGCATGGAGATGCAACGCCGGGGCGAAATTGCGCTGCCGCGACAAGTCGAGGCATGGCGGACAGAGCTCCGGCGGGATCTCATGGCGAAATGGCGTCAGCGACTATCGCAACCTCGTTCGGGGCGCGCCACAATTGGGGCGATAAGGCCCATCCTTGAGGCGTGGCTGGAAAGACCTCACGGCGCTCTCAACTTCCGCACGACGCAGGTGCTTACCGAACACGGAAAGTTCGCTAAGTACCTGTTCCGGATTCGTGCGGAAGATTCGCCCGGGTGTCGCCACTGTGCTGAACACCCGGAGGACACGGTGGAGCACACTGTAGAGGTGTGCCCCGCCTGGGCGGAGCATCGCCGTGTCCTCGTGGGGGCGATCGGCGGCAGCGATCTCTCTCGCCGGGCCTTGGTTCAGGCCATGGTCCGTAGTGAGGAGGGATGGCAGGCGGTCGCCTCCTTCTGCGAAGCAGTAATGCTAGCAAAGGAGGAGGCCGACCGCATCAGGCAGAGGCAACGGGGCGCTCGCCCCAGCCGCCGCCGGGATTCCGATCCCGATTTCCGGCCACCGTAGGCGCGGGCTTGCGGACGGCGTGCAATGGGTAGCACGCTGTCCGATCGTCCGGTAACCGACCGGACCGAGCCCAAGTCGTCGACGGCGCGTTCTGTTCCCGCGCGCCTCAAGGAGCTGTCAGCACACCGAAGAGACCCAGCCTGCTAACTGCAGGCAGGCAGGGTCGAAGCCTGCTGGGGTCAAGGGCCGTTTTCTGAGAGGAAGGCTCAGCCCCGGCACTATAGGCAACGAAGGAACGGGGTAGGTTTTTAGTCAGTAAGAGTCTGACACTACTTCCCGCTCCACCCAAGGGCGGGATTTGTCATTGGATGATTTTACCTACCAAAAAAAAAAAAAAAAAAATAGCACTAGTTCTGCTTTTGGAGGTATGCGGAACAGAGGGTAAAGTCCCGCACGCCTCCTTTGAATAGGGAGGATACACCAGCCAGACGTGTGTAATGTCTGGTGGGCTACTGCCCAATACATGATTTTGGGCTGTTCTATATGTTCAAATCGCACGGAGAATGTTACTAGCGCTATGCAGGATTAGTTCATTTAAGACGACATAGATGTCGCTACATCACTGACCTCCGGAGATCGGAGATCGATGGTTCTTGATGCTTCTTGATGCGTCGTGATGCTTGCCAGGCCAGTGTAGGTTGGTTCCAGTGAGTCGGAACCGGATTCCGCATAGTTCTCGGTGAATCGGAACTGTCTGCGGTGATGCCCCAGTGAGTCGGGGTGGTGATATCCCAGTGAGTCGGGATATGATGCTGTAGGCTCTAGTAAGTCGGAGTAGTGCGGCTGGCTCCAGTGAGTCGGAGCGGTGCTGTGTCGATCAGGAGAGGTTCCTTAAGGCTCTTCATGTGACTGGCCGAAGGTGCAGGTGCTTAGCCAAGGTCACTGATGACGCTGAGGGTAATGACCAGGTATGACCAAGTAGATATGCTGGTAGTCGGGATACTCATATAGCCGTGAGTGCTGGCTGTATGACTCGCTGCTCAAAAGCTTGAGGAAGTGATGATTACGTCACGATATAGTAGCTGCACGAAGGCTGCGCTAAAGTTCTTTGTCGAGGGTTACCAGTTTGGAGGTATGCGGAACAGAGAGTTAAGTCCCACATACCTCCGTTGAAAACGGAGGATCGTCCGACCAGACGGGTGTTAAGTCTGGTGGGTTACTTTAGTATATTAAAGTTAAGAGTCTATTAAACCACTCGATATTCCGCACAAGTTACATGACCGCACATTTGTCCACACCAAACTCCATACTGATGGCACTACTGAAGGTTTCAGTTACCTTCAGTAGCTCCATCAGTTGCAGATTGTTGGGGGCAAAAAGCTTCAAGTCATCCATGTAAAGAAGGTGAGATATAACCAGACCACCTCTCTTCAACCGATATCCTAGACCTGAATTCTCCAGCAGTGTGCTTAGAGGATTCAAGGCTAGGCAAAACCAAAGCGGACTCAAACTATCACTCTGGAATATACCTCGCTCTATCCTTACAGGTTCGCTATTCCTCTGGATATGTCGACATCCTGGATAGCGAAGGACCGTACTCTATTTCCTCATACACGACATCAGGAAGGTGCGTAGTGTTGTATTAATTTTATACAACTCTAGTATCCTCATGAGCCATGTATGAGGAACGGAGTCATAGGCCTTCTTATAATCTATCCAACATGTCGACAGATCCTTTCGGGAACGTCGAACCTGTTAGCTAATGGTCATATCAACGAGGAGCAGCTCCTTAGTATCGCGGGACCCATTCCTACATCCATTCTGAGAAGGTGACATTATCAAATTTTTGTCAATATGGCTGTTAATTTTGCTTCTCAGTATGGATGTAAGAACTTTATAGACCGTCGGCAACCACGTGATCGGTCTATAATTTTTAGGTTCCGCAGTATTGCCTGATTTATGGAGCAGATGGGTTATTCCCTTTGACTGGCCTGTTGGTCTAGTGGTTAGTGGCCCTGACTGCTATTCCGGAGGTCGTGGGTTCGATTCCCACCCAGGATAAATGTTTATGTGATGAGCACGATCATTTGTTCTGTGTGTGGGTGTTATTTATCTATAATATGTATGTATTTATAAATATATAAGTATGTTTATCAGCTGTCTGGTACCCATAACACAAGCTCTGCTTAGCTTGGGACTAGACGGTGTTGTGTGATAGTTGTGGAATATATTATATTATATATTATTATTATTATTCCTGTCGTAAAAAAACTCGGGCAGTGACCCTGACTCTAGGGCAGATTGGAATTGAGACGCCAAACGAGCGTGCGATCTTGTAAATCACTTTATCCAGAAATTGTGCAGGCCATCCGGCCCTGGAGATTTCTATTTAGGCAACGGACGGACTGCACGAGCTACATCTTGGGGGCTGATGTAAATTGCCCCCCATTTGTGGTATTGGATCGCACGCGCGCTCCACCTGTCGAATCCAATCACCCTCGGTGTGACTGACAGGCACCGACCAGATGCTGCGCCAGAATGAACTCATGGCGTCATCATCCGGGAGGCGTGCGTCAGTCACACCTTGGTCCGATCGCTCCCAAGCCTTATATACCCACATTTTGTTGCTCCGGAATGTGCGATTCTGGGTGTATCGCTCCACTCGGCGCTTACACCTGCGGATACGGTTTGCCCATGCATACACTTAAATAAATAAATAAATAATTATTATTATTATTTTCTTTATTCATAGAATATACATATAACCACCGGTATCGGGAACAGGGTCCAA